>JAGFPH010016117.1:3594-14667 GCA_018207615.1 Philaenus spumarius
AGCAATTCGGATGAAGAATTTTGTCCTCAAGAGTTTGGTATTTTTTTAAAAACGCTATTTGAACAATTGCGGGTTTTAAATGGATTTAGGATACGCTGGAGTCGCAGGTTGCTTTCTGTTTTACTAGAGCCGACCCTTAAATGAAAAGATGAATTTTTGGGTTCCGATTGTTGTAAAAACAACAAAAAAACTAAAAAAGACTTGGTGATTTTTTTTTTGATCTATCCAAAGTGTTAACTTATTTCGAGCAAAACATTGTATGTTAAGAAATCTCAAATAGTGGAAAACCTCACATGTCAAAATATTTTTACTAATTTTTTTACAATTAAATTTTTTTCGATTAAAAATTTTAGTTTTTATGGTATATTAAAAGTTCAAAACAATAATATTTTACACAAAAGTTACTTTACATTAGAAGTTTGTTAAATTTCATGCAATTTATTTGCTCTCTTCAAAAAGTTATTTTGATGTCAATTACAGGATTTGCAGCTTCACCATCGATATTGTTGAGTTTTAAAATTGAAATTTTAAATGGTAAATAGTGAGTATGAAGTTGGCCTATATTTTGTTTTTGTCACTTGCTATAGGAATTGTAAATTTTTGTCGACAGCAAAAAAAAAAGTTCTTTTAATTGTTTTGAGCCAGTCCCAAAGCTGTCAAATAATAAAATAATTCGACCACGCAGCTGAACCGCTGACGTGAATTTCCAAAATGAAGTTTATGTGTCTTAAGGTTTCAACTAACTATTTGGTAAATTGATTTGCTCACAAAGGATCTGCATAGCTGCCCAAGCCTCCAGCTTCGACTCAAGCACAGCTTCGTTCCAATCGCAGTGAAAAAACTCGCTCGGATAAAATGAACCTTAACCATTACCAACTTAACTTAGGTCATCCTTACCTTCCAATGATAAATCAAAAGTAGTTTTGTCGGACTTTGGCGTTACCCAGGGTGACCACGAGGAGGCGCCCGACGTTCCACCCCCTGCAAAGTGCAATTTAAATTTAAAAACAATTCTTAAATATAAAATAACATACAATTGAGTAACCTTTAAAATCTCTTGGTGCAATAACAATATACTTGGTTGTGGTTATTGAATCAATCTATTATTTAACTCCAAAAGTAATTTATGAAATTTTTTTGAAATATAACCCCCTTTTTGGCCAAAAAAATCGGTTATTTTTTTTATAAAAAAACAGCTCTAACGATTTTGATGAAATTTGGCTTATTTGTAGCCCTTAATGTACCCTACCATATGGAAAAAAACCGCATCTTTCAAAATATTCTCGTTTAGCTAATAATAATAGTATTTATTAGTTACTCTCATAACATAGGCATAAAATTGGCGTGCGAAGCACGCAATGCTCTCTGTATTGAAAATTCTCTAAATAGGGGGTTGGCACGCAAAGAATGCAATCACTGTGTGTCGACCGCTTCTCATAGTGTTCAGTGTCAAGCTCACATGTGCGTCCTTAGCAGTGAACGTGTTAATAATTTAAAGATGTTTGTGAGAAAGTTTGTGCCAGTTTCTGGTACCGTTTATTTGCCATTGTCTTTGACTTTAAAAGTGGCTTGTGCATATCCCTGTCCTAAAATAATAAAAATGAAGGAGTAGTGTAATCAGGGATCCGGAAAGAAATTTAATAGACTCTTAAAATTGAAATGCTGTTAAAGGCACAGAAATAAATAAATTTTTGGGGAAGTAATTTCGTTCTTTACTTAGACAGTCACAGGTAGATTCCATAGTTCCCATTTACTCCCATAAGCTTAGCACTAAACATCTTTATTCTTCCCTTGCAGTTAACATAAAACATTGCAAAGATTTTAATAAGGTTTACATTTGTCAAAGAGCTAGTTATTTTGCCTACTAAAGGAAGTAATTAATTTTTCTGTGACCTAATTTTTTATCCCCTTGGAGTAAGGCTTGCTTGACAAAAATAGTTTAAAACAAGAATTTTTGAAGGTTTTTAAGTTAATTTCAAACAAATTTAATACTGTACCAACTAAAAAATAGTATGTGTCCTTCAATGCCATTTTTTTCACCCCTTAAGAGAGCTGTTATAAAAAAATGTTTCCAAACAAAATTTAGGTAATACTTAAAAGATTTGCAATAATTTTCTAAGGGCTCAATACTTCGTAAAGACTACTTCGTTATAGAAATTATTTGCTCTGACCTAGTTTTTTTCTTGTTTTGAAGTATTGGTTGGTAGACTCTCTTTACATCTACCAATTTATAGTTGTTTCAGTTATTATAAATTTAAAACAATTAAATCAATAACCATATCCGAAATGTTCGGCTTTATTATATTGAGTAGAAACTATCAAGAATAAAAATTATTCCTTTTCAGAAAGTACAATCTCAATTATTAGTTTTAACATTATTGAAACATTTTTAATTTGTTTTGTAATATTTCTTGTAAAACTTGTGTTAAGAAATTAATTATATACAGTAGAATCTCAATAATTCGAGGTAATTGGGGCTGACTGTACTTCGAACTATAAAAAACTCGGAATACGTGGAAAAATGGACAAAAGAATAATATATTTTGTAATGTTTTAATTAGTCGAAATATCAGAACATTTAATAGTAGAAAATGTTTCGATTTTATCTCTATTACGACGCCATTCCCCTACAGTTAGTTCAGCAACACCGTACTCAGCTGCAAAAGATTCTTCAAGGTTTCACCATAGTCTAGTCTTTTCAAGGCCTCTAACTTAATTTTAATTGGCACAAACTTCCTTTTAGCTTTTCCAATCATCGTTAAAAAACCAATCAAAATTAAAACTAAAAACACTTTTCACAGAAACTGTAAAGAATGCGCTTACTAATCGACAATGTTACACAACACCGATATGGGTGTACTTCCACGGGAACTAATAGTTTACTATTGAAATTGAACTATTTATAGAGTAACAAGAGGGGGGGAGACAGTCATATGACTAAGCTGACATGAGATATAAGAGGCATCGGCGAGACTCAATGTTGACTCATTACCTACCTGCAAATGGTGGTGTATCGCGAAGCAAACCAAGTGAACACGAGCCAACCACTTTAATCCTGGATCCCTTGTCACTTTCAAAAGACTAGTTGGCATATTAAACCTACAATAGCGTGGTGGTAACAAAGTAATTTTGAAGGTGCGCTACAATCGATGTTTTAAAATAGTCAAAAAAAGCTGTTTTTTAATTTTGCAAACACAGCTCGAAATACCCGGACCCTCGAACTACTGCGACTCGAATTATCGAGGTTCTACAGTATACCAAATATTGAACAACACAATGATATTCATATTCAAACATGGTAGTAATGGTATTAATAACTTAACATAAATTTTTCTTCTTTTTTACAAATTTATCCCTCTATTATAATTTAAAAAAATTTCTACATAAATTTCTTCTTCTCATAATTATAAAGTAATAAGAATAGATTAAATACGTGTATATACAGTGTAATATGGGCCTAAAACAGTCGCGCATGAATGGATTAACTAGATTCCCGCTGTCCCTTTCTAATATGTAGCGAAACCACTGCCAAGGGAACGGGGCTTGGAAAAATTAACGGGGAAAGAAGACCCTGTTGAGCCAGTAAGAAGAAAAATAAATGTAAATAAAATAAATGTTAATAATCATATTTTTTGCTGTTGTATCAAATAATTTTTTGCTGTAGTATCGTAAAAAATAGTGTTCAAAACTCGTGGGAAAATGTTTTTTCCTGGTACTTGTTCTCTTTAAATTTGTAACATACAGATTCAATAAATTTTTTTTCACTTGATGACAAAGAAAAAATAAAGTTATAAAGATGAACGGGGGTCCCCTTCCCGGAGATCGGAGGTGGGGTGGGGGTTGGCGAGCGGAGCGAGCAGGGGGCAAAGCCCCATACTGCTTCTAAAAAAGAATTTTAATAGTAGAAAATGTTTCGCGACACCGTACTCAGCTGCAAGATTCTTCAAGGTTTCACCATTGTTTAGTCTTTTCAAGGCCTCTAACTTAATTTTAATTGGCACAAACTTTCTTTTAGCTTACCACTCATCGTTAAAAAAACCAATCAAAATTAAAACTAAAAACACTTTTCACAGAAACAGTAAAGAATGCACTTACTAATCGACAATTTTACACAACACCGATATGCGTAGCGCGCGAACTTCGTTGGGAACTAACAGTTTACTATTGAAATTGAACTATTTTTAGAATAACAAGAGGGGGAGATAGTCAAGTATGAATATATGACTAAGCTGACATGAGATATAAGCGGCGTCGTCGAGACTCCATGTTGACTAATTACAATTACCTACCTGCGAATGGTGGTATGTCGCCCGCTATGTGAACACGAGCCTGCCACTTTAATCCCTCATCCCTTGTCACTTTCAAAAGACTAGTTGGCATATTAATTCTAAATTGAGGTGGCGGTAACAAAGTCATTTTGAAGGTGCGCTACTAATCAATGTTTTAAAAGTTTTAAAATTGTCAAAAAAAAGCGTGCGCTACAATCAATGTTTTAAAATAGTCAAAAAAAGCTGTTTTGTAATTTTGCAAACACAGCTCTAAATACCCGGACCCTCGAACTACTGCGACTCGAATTATGAGGTTCTACAGTATACCAAATATTGAACGACATAGTGATATTCATATTCAAACGTGGTAGTAATAGTATTAATAACTTAACAAAACATACATTTTTCCTCTTTTTTACATCTTTATGCTTCTAAAAATTAATTTTAAATATCAAAATTTCAATGATCAACATTTCAATAAAACTTATATTCATAAAATTATAACACATAGGGCCTACAAACACATATACAATTTAATACGAGTATCTACAAAACTCATTTTTCCATCCGTTGATATGACCTAAGCCAGTACAATTAATTTAAATGTGGAATTCATTTATGTAACAATAGACTACAATGTGGCAACAAGAACCTCCTCCAAGGTGTAGAAAGCATTGAACTTCAGCAACCGCTTTATTTGTTTTTAAAAACATTGACTTCCAGTTGTTCTTTAAACTCTTTAGGGAGTTTGTTCATGAAATGGACTCCAGTCTCAGCCGGTAGCTTGTCGTATGCTTTTAATCTGTGCTATTTGCCAATTAAGTAATTTTTATGGCGCGTATTGTATGCATGCACATCAGCTTTTTGAGTCGCAGAACTCTTATACTTATAATGTAAAATTACTTAAAAAATGTACAACCAGGGAAAGGTCAAAATACCTAGCTTTTAAAATGCATCTCTACAAGAATCACGATGGCCCAAACAAGAAATAATTCTTACTGCTTGCTTTTGTAAACTGAAGACCCTTTGGATCATTTGCTTTGTTGAATTACTCCACAGAACAATTCCATAATTTAGGTGAGAAGAGAATAGATCAAAATATGCTAATTTTAGAATGTGTTCTGAAGAGAACTTTGCCAGTGACCTGCGTAGAAAAACCACTGAACTCAGTGTTTTGCACAGTTCATTAATGTTCTCCGTAAAAGACAGTTTGCTGTCAAGGATGAGTACTAGAAACTTTAAAATATGGCAAAACTAAATTTTTCTACACATATCATTAGTAAATTATTGACAGACTGTGTTGTTTTATTAGTAAATTACTGACAGGCTGTTTTGTTTTATTAGTAAATTATTGACAAGCTGTTTTCTTTTATTAGTAAATTATTGACAGGCTCTGTTTTGTGTTATTAGTAAATAATTGACAGGCTGTTTTGTTTTATTAGTAAATTATTGACAGGCTCTGTTTTGTTTTATTAGTAAATTATTGACAGACTGTTTTGTTTCTAAAACTGTTCCTACTGTAAACACAACAAAGAGAGGAGAGCAAGCACATCTCAAAGTAAGTCTGAGAACTTATACGTAAACACTTACAGAGGGCCAGACTAGTGTCCTTCCATTGCTTGTGGAGAATCTGAAATTTCATGCAAGTGCAGTGCCAAGGTTTTCATGCAAGGGTAAGCAATCTATAAAGCAAAGCAATGGTAAAGATCTGAGGTTAGTAAAGCATCCGACAGAAATAACTTACCTTCTACATCTCTACACTTGATTCCACGTTCACCGTGCAGTACAGGTCTTAAGGGAGAATAGACGTGCTACTACCATTACAGCGAACATAACGTTTATTGTCATGCGGGTTGCTTGAACTGACCGAGCGTTGCATGGGAGATGATGTTTTTATGTTGGATGGTACAGCTGAGACTGTCGTATGGATAACATGGCTTATGGGTGCTCTGTACTGCACGGTAAAAGTTGAATTTACATAATATTAACCCTAGAATCCCAAAGTTTCGTCTGGTAGACGATGGTCGCCATGTTTTTGTCCATCCTCCCCGCTACGTTGTAGTGTCCGCCCCCACCACTCCAGTACCTTTATTTGCCACCCCAAAGGCCACGTTGGTGCATCTGAAACCGGTTGTGTGTGTATATTTGTGCGAAAACAGTGATCGCGAAGTCTCGTAGACGAGGCGTTGGGAGTGGTGTTAGTTTTCGAATAACATTGCGCCGTCTGTCACAATAACATTGCAAAGCCAATATCCTGCATCGAGAAGTCCCTGATACTCAACCTGTACAACAAGAACCTCAGGGAAGAAAAATTTGCTCATTCTGCCCACCCAAAAAGCTTCGAATGACGAGATTCTTTTGCAAGCGCTGCTCAAAAGCAATAAACTGGTTCAAACTGTGTCAGTTGTATGTATTACATGTCTTTTTGTATTGTTAAAATTGCTAATATAACGAATTAATTTCTTCTTTGTAATTATTTATTTTACCCGTAGGTAAAGTAGTCTCGTAGATTAAGCGTTAGGAATAATAAAAGTTTTATAAGCGTTGGGATTCTAGGGTTAAGTTACTGTAGAATTAACATAATTTGAAAATTTAAAATTTTTACATGAATTTGATCAAAATAACCCAAACCTTATTCTATTTGAAATTGGTTTTCTACAACAAAAGAAAAACTTAAAAAACCTTTAATCCTAGGTCTATAGTTACTGTGCTGTTGATAAAGTTGTCCAAGTTAATTTCAGAACCAAAAACTATTTGCATTATTGTCAATTATTTGGAAATTTATGTATGTACTCATTACCATGAAATGTAATCGACTAAACAACACATGTTTCAAACATGCATTACAACAAATTATACCCTGTTAGTGGACCCTGCAATGCCTTGTTATTGTTTGATTTTAGTATATTAAGTATATACTTAGATTAAACAAAATTAACTACTGTTTCAAACTCATTTTCCCAATTATTGCAATTTAAATAGACCGGTAAAAGTGTCAGATATTCATTACACAACCCCATCTTAACCCGCATAAAATTTAAATTATGGTTCTGCATAAAACAGATCCTTTCAGCAAGAGTTGATTGCAGATTTACACAAAGAATAACACCACCTACAGCCCTACCAAAATTAGCAGATCTAACAGCAAAATCAAAATGTATCTTAAAATTAAAAAACCTTGAAACAACAAAATTCTTATCTTGTTCAGTAATAAAAGTCTCTAATAAAATAACTAAATCATACTTATTTAACAAATTGAAAAAATCTGCATCATTAATTTTAGACTTTAAACCACAAATGTTATAACACAATACTTGCAAATAGTCATTCTCCGAACGATGCTCAGTGTCCCTTTCTTTTGCCCTTGGCGGATTGGCATTGCCTCTTCATTGTCCCGAGACCGTATCCGAAGCGCCCTTCGCATCACTTCCCCGCTGCAGCCTCCCTGGTCCAGTCTGTTTTAACTTGCAAACGAAGTCTGATAAATCAAGTCCCAGAAGGCTTCTAAGTTTTTCAAGTCCATCATCCTTCCCCCACATAAGCGTGTTGTCAGTCCAAGTAAACCGGCAACCGTCCACAATTAAATGATCAAAAACCAACGGCATCCGCCGTCTCCCGGAACGCTGTTCTATTTCTCGCCTAATCTCCAGCAACATAGACCGTTTTATTCTTATTTCTTGAGAAAAATCTCTGTGCACTATATAGCCCGTTCCCTTTTAATTTACTCACATTAGACAAAATAAATTCAATTGGCTTTGTCTTTATAAATTCCTAAGACAAGCGTGGCATTATAGATGGTTTTTAGTAAACGAGTTTAATTACGAATTTAATGAGTCTGATGCTTAAGTAAAGCTTCTACAATAACTGCAATACGTACTCCCAGTAGATTAGGTAAAAATGGGAATTATTTCTTTTTTAGACATATTATTTTGAATTTTATTATATTATTTCACACGCGTTGTGGGTTGATTCGAATATTTACTATCGTCATCTTTGTTTATTATATTTTATTTTATGGGTATTCAGTACAATTTACATTAAGTATGATTTTAGCCAGGGTTGTTGCAGATATAATTATTGTGTTTACGATTAGTTCAGATATTTTAATGAAGGGGTATTTTATTTGTAAGTTATTAACAATAATTAGGGTATTATGTTGCAGTTAATTTTATGGATGTCATTTTTATGTATTTATTTCTTCATGTCGCATTATTTTTTGTAAATTTGTAAGTTTTGAAGGCAAGTGTTTATTTTCTATGTGTGTTTTAATTTCTTGTTTATGTCAATTTTAGGTAATTTCTTTGTTCTAGTTAATTTTGTTTTTTGTTTTTAAGTCTGTTATATATAAAAATGTTAAACTAAGAATGCCAACCCAGCAGACGGTCTATGGACCAGTGCTGAACAAGTGTTTTTTTTTTCAAATGTGAAATGTTTTGATATTTATAATTTCTTAAATAAAGCACTATTATTATATTATTATTATTATATACTTAGATTAAATTAACAAACACAATTTAGTGAATGTGTTTAAAAGTTAATTTTGAAGTGGCTTAAATATGATTCTTGTGATCAGGGCTGGTGCACGTATTAAACAAATGGGTGTTCAATGGTACTGTAATTTATTTATCCCATTTCATCTCTTCGACTTGAGTATTTGAATTGTAAATGATTTTTTATATTATCACGTAAGGGTCGGCTCTAGCTGTCGGCCATGTTGGCTGACACTCCAAAAGACCAATGTTAAATTAAAATCCAAATTTTTCCTTTATTTTTGATCGGAAAATTATAAACGATATGTCATTTTAAAGCTATGGTCAATATGCATGCAAATGACTTTTTAAAAATTAAGTAAAATATTTTGTTTAATATTTATTAACAATTTAAAACATTGATTTTTAATATTTTTTTATGTTGTCACTATTAATTATAGCGAAAAACTACCAAGCCATTCGCCTAAAGAATTTCGTCCCCAAGATTTTGGTATTTTTTTAAAAACGCTATTTGAACAATTGCGGGTTTTAAATGGATTTAGGTTGAGCAATGTCCGTGTAACCTACCGCCGCTATAGGGTGATTTTAAATATTTTTTACGTTGTAACTATTAATTATAGCAAAAAATTACCAAGCAATTCGGATGAAGAATTTTGTCCCCAAGAGTCTGGTATTTAAAAAAAAAACGCTATTTGAACAATTGCGGGTTTCAAATGGATTTAGGTTGAGCAATGTCCGTGTAACCTACCGCCGCTATAGGGTGATTTTAAATATTTTTTACGTTGTAACTATTAATTATAGCAAAAAATTACCAAGCAATTCGGATGAAGAATTTTGTCCCCAAGAGTCTGGTATTTAAAAAAAAAACGCTATTTGAATAATTGCGGGTTTCAAATGGATTTAGGATGAGCAATGTCCGCGTAACCTACCGCCGCTATGCTGGAGTCACAGATTGCTTTCTGTTTTACTAGAGCCAACGCTTAAGAATAATATTGCACAATTTGAGTTTTATAGCTGGTACGAAGTTAGTTCAATGTATATTTCTTGTATAGGGGTAGCTACCCCTATTTACACTGTAGTCATTGTACTGTCTAAACACTCCAGACATTAATATGGATAATATTTGAAACCATAGGCGTAACCAGAACAACCGTTTGGGGGGTGGGTAACAACAACCAGAGGAGGGTGTATGGAAAAATTTTTTAAATTAAGATGCAAAGTAACACGTTTTAGGCTTCCCAAAAGTACTTTAAAGTAATATAGCTATGTATAATTTTTCACTTCCAATTATTGTGATTCAGGCCTATTTTAATATAATTTAGAATAGCAACAATCCTCAAGACTCATCCTCCGCCAAATATCTTTCCGTGCACTGCCTCTAACCCCATAGGCTTGGAACACACAGCATTTTTTTGTCGGCTGCGGATTAATTATCGTCGCCGTAAAATTTAAAGTGTGCACGCAAGGCTGTAAAATTTTAGACACCAGCGCCGTTTAAAAGCCTCATTGGGATTCATTAAACTGAATTGTCTAGTTCATCAATCACGAAGTGTGATGTAATGTATTATTTCTTTTGATGTTTTATTGATATGAACAGAGAGCAACTCTCGCTTTATTGTTATTCCGTCGCCGATTGAAAAAGAAGCAAAAACATATACTTATTTAGGTTAATAAAATCAATTAATAAAAGAAGAGAAGATTTTGGAGCATTCTACACTATGTTTGGTGATTTGAGGAACTAGAAGAAACCTTTTTCAATTATTTAAGAATGTCGGTTTCGTCATTTGACGAACTGGACACGCGGCTGAAGGATAGTATTCTACAAAAAAAATGCTAAAATAAGGAAAATTGGCGTGCATTTGGTCACGTTCGGCGGAGATGTGGTGGAAAATCCATCGATTGTAATGGCAGATTTTAAGAAGGAAAAGTTACATAATTCTACTTTCATCCAAAAGCTAACCTTTGAAAGTTATTAAAGCAATGCAATAAATCAAAATCTGGCTGTATAATTATTTGTTAGTTTAGGTGAATGGGGGGGTCATAGAATTTAATAGAGTTAATTTAAAGAATTCCAGTTCACTAGGATGTAACAAATGGCAAAGCTGGGAATCAGTCTTCTGCCTGGCTCCAGTGCTCAGCCCTGAATAGGTCTAAAAGCTCATAACACTTATTTTAAATTGTTTCTTAAGTGTTGAAACCTTTTTTAAAAGGTTCCTTTTATATGTCTCTATGCAAGATGAACAGCATGTCAGCACGACAACATTGTTATCTTCCTTCTTGCAAAAAAGGTTGCATTTTTGTTTACAACTCTTCAA
>JAGFPH010016118.1:0-19864 GCA_018207615.1 Philaenus spumarius
GGGAAAACCGATTTTTAACATTTAAAAGTCGTAGCGCGTCGGGATCATGTTTTTTAATCAAAATTCAGTGTGGGGTACCATTTTTATATGTTTTCGGCACGGGAAACCCGATTTTGACAGATGGAAAGTCGTAGCGCGTTGGGATCACGTTTTCGAATCAACATTTTGAAAATTTAGTATGGGGTATCGTTTTGTATGTTTTTGGGTACGGGAAAACAGATTTTTGACATTTAAAAAGTTGGAGCACGTCGAGATCACGTTTTATGATCAAAATTTTGAAAATACAGTGTAGGGTAACGTTTTATAAGGTTTTGGGTACGGGAAAACCGATGTTGACAGTTAAAAAGTCGTAGCAAGTCGGGGTCTCGTTTTTGGATAAACATTTTTTAAATACAATGAGGGGAAAGTTTTATGTTTTTTTGGGTATGGGTGAACTGATTTTCACAGTTAAAAAGTCGTAGCGTGTCGGGATCACTTATTTTTTAATTAAATGTAACAAATGAAAAGTAATTGTTAAGTTTAATTTTCTTTCAATTCGTGTGATCTGTCCGGACAATTTTCAGTAGTGATTGTGGTAGGTAATTCGGTAATTGAATTTTAACTAATTAAACATAACATTTAACTTTGTTTTAACCACTAAGTATTAGGCCCGTTTTACACTGTAAAATATTTTTTTAAATATGTTTTATAAAAGATGGTATCCACCTATTATAAAAGATTTGAAAAGTGATTCTCTTTTATAAAACATTTTGGACTTGTACTAAAAGGTAAAAATGTATCTAACATTTTATAAAAGGTAAAATGCCAACCTCTTAAATTTTATAAAAGAAATGTTATAAAAGAAATATATTATAAAAGATGGCCCATTACACTATCAAAGATCTTTGTCAAAGAACTTTTATAAAACATATTTTATAAATTATTTTACAGTGTAATACGGCTTAGGCCTACTTTTAAACAAAATAAAATAGCAATAATCTAGTTGTATTTTGTTAGTTTTAAACCTTTTGGGACCATCTGAAGATATTTCACTGTAGATATATAATTTCACCGTAGTTAATTAAGTAAACATAATGCTATTATTATTTTTTTGAAGATTTATATTGGAATTTATAATGAATATAATAAAAATTATTATAACATAAGGTCAATAAATATGTGGAAATAGAAAAACAAACTGTGTTAATGTCTGGCGCATCTTTGCGAATAGCGATCAATTTTGGGGAAATTTTTAGTGAAAAAAAGTGTGTTCTGGGGAAATGTTGTGTGCTAAAAAATTTTCTGCACCCCTGCAGCAGTGAGAAATATAGACTTTTGTTTCAAAGCTCCCCTTGAGAACGCTGTGCAATCCTTGTTCCCACACGACTTCTTAATTTTGTATATGCTTGATCCGCGAGTACTTTTGACAATTTAATATGCATTTCAATTTTGTTTTTACGGAACCGAGTCACAAATTGAGTCAAATTGAAATGTGTCTTTAAAACACAACAGTTAGTAGGAAACATGTTCTTATTTTTAAGCCAATGTAAGAATACGTATCTCGAGATTTTGTAAGCCTATAAAAAAAAAACAACCGACAGACTATGTTTACAGCACAACAAACTAATACTGAGCTCCATACACAACTGAATAATTTTGCCTTTTTGAGTGAACTTTGAATGTTGATAATAAAATTATGATTCATTTAGGCCTACTACAAGCAATTACAGTATATCATCAGTTTTGACCGTGTATATGAAGAATTTCAGTCGCATTTTGGACTAATTTTCTTTAGAATGTTATGTAGAGTTCAAAAAACTTGAATGTTTTAAACTTAAACTTGAAATAAAAAAAAATTTGTAGTGCTGTGCGACAGCGCCACTAGGTGAGTCACTGTTTGTCACCGGCCGGCCTGGTGGCGGGTCGTAAGGGGGGGGGGGGTTGAGTTCCGAGAAGTCGCAATCCCCTAGGTATCACGGCTGAGCAAAAAGACTATAATACAAAATAATATTTATAAAATAGTAGCCTATTTATTTTAATCACTTAAGATAATCAAACTATTATTTTCTGTTTTATTTAAAAATGTGTAGTATTTATTGTCTGTTAATTGTCTTAGTAAGTAGCAATAACCACTGTAGGGTTTCTTATCGCTTAGTACAAAAACGGCATATAATTTAAGGCCGCGTTTGTTGGTCGGATATTTCACTATTCAAATCAACCGACGCCACATTAAACCAGATATATCAGCTTGTAAAAAAACGTAATCATAAACGTATTATTTTCAAAAGTTATTTGAAACTGTATAAAAGATTCTGTAATAAAAAATACAAGTTTCAGTTTATAAAAGTTGACATTTAATTAAATGATGTTAAAAAATATACAATATCTGCAATAAAAACAGTAGAGCCGCAGTTATCCCAGGTAATGTGGATTGTGGGTATCTCGGATAAGTGAAAACTCAAATAACACGGACTCTGTCAAAAATTGAGAGGGGAAACGTACTGTAAACTGGTGAAATTAATGAAAACGTGGTCAAAGATGTGAAAAAAGGCATCTACTGTATTATCAAATGAAAAACTAACGTCCAAATGAAAATAAAATACAAAATGATAAGAAGACATGCATAGGCTACAGTACATGTTTCAGTAAAAAAAATTTGGAAAACGGTTGACCCTAAAGGCCATCCATGTAACTTCCCGCTAAGTTTAATTACAACAAACACTATTTTTGGAAATTTTGAACTGCCATAACTTTTGAATGAATCAACCGATTTTTATGCGATTTGCGGCAATCGATGCAGTTTTTTAAGTCCATTGAAAGAATCAACAACAAAAATTTTTCAGATGAAAAGTTTCGGAGAAATTGAGGAAAAACCCTTTTTTTTATTTTCTTTCGTTCATGATATCTCACGAATGAATCAACCAATTTTTATGCGATTTGCGGCAATCGATGCAGTTTTTCGAGTCCATTAAAAGAATCGACAACAAAAATTTTTCTGATGAAAAATTTCGGAGAAATTGAGAAAAAACACTTTTTTTTATTTTCTTTCGTTCACGATATCTCACGAACGAATTAACCGATTTTGACCGGACTGGTAGAGATCGACGTCGCTTTTCAAGGTTAAAAGCTGATTAGATTTTGGAATTGATCGATAAAGCCGTTTAAAAGTTATTCCAAAAAAACCTGATTTGAAAAAATTTTATGTCTTAGTTTTTTCGAAATTTCTCAGAACCTACCGGTCCGAATTAGTTGAAATTTTCAGGAAATCTAAGTTTGATGGAACTCTTTAGAACGCCGTTTGGTAGGATCCAATCGGTTAAGCCGTTCAAAAGTTAAGCCGGTCAGATACTTACATACACACACACATACATACAGACAGGGTGACACCCTCTCGGGAGTGGTCAGGGAAGATTCCTAGGACCTCAAAACGTCGAGATCTGATGAATACTCGATTTTTGAAAAACGAGGTGAAACCAATAACTTCCCGATTTTAGAAAATTTTCAATTTTCTTAGTGGGAAGTTAAAAATATTTTTTGAAGAAGTCCATAAGCATTTTTTGTTTAACGGAACTCGCTCGCTTGAAAACTAAATAAACAATATACTGAATCAAACTACTGTAATCACAAAAAGTAAAGGAGAGGGGGGTAGGCAGGGTAGAAATTAGACACAATAGAAGGTCGGACAGAAGCAGGTGCAAGGTAAGGAATGATGACATCACCATCACGTAAACAATAATTACAGACATCTGTCTACTCTCACTACGCTACTAAGTGTATCCGACTACCCGATTAATATTATTGTTTATTCAAGTCATTTGATTGATTGTTTATTTAGTTCACTACTTATAAATACATTAATTATGTAATGTATGTAGAAAATCTATTGTTCCCTTGAATAAACAGTACTTGTACCGGTCAAAATACCTTAAAACGTAAAAAATTTTAATCCTATTGATGATTAGCAAAGCATTGGAATTACTGTATTGTACAGTATTTAATATGATTAAAAACTGTGCGTTTTATTTACCGGAAGCATTTTTGAGAAACATTATGTGACTAATATAAGTATAGTATAGTAGATTTGCTGTTATATGCGGATTTCACTTTGCACGGTTACTTTAACCCTAGAACTGGCATGGTTAAAACTGAAATTGAAAAGCCCGTTTATAGCGTTTTGCAAGCATATTTTTAAAAATTCACCCAAAAATAGTAAACGAACCCCAATCCAAAAGTGTTCAATAGCTTTTTTTTAGACAAAACTTCAAAGAATTCAAATATGCCACTAAAAATTAGTTTCTTTTGAAATTGTAAAAGTTATTAGCTCAAGAAACAAAAAATGTTCAGTAACGAAAGGAAAAAGTTCAACTTTAGGCCTACATAACAAGTAGTAAACATTTTTTTGTATTTTTTTCGTTAGCGTAAAAAAGTTTTGTAATTTAGTTATAAATAGAACTGTTTAAAAACATTTATCAATTTCAAATTTTTTATTTTGAAAAAAACAGTTTTTATGTTCCAAGTACACGACCTGGTAACAAACCTAGCCCTAGATTGTAACGTCATTTACTAATATATGCTTTGCCCAAAAATGAAATACTATTATAACAAAGTGTAGAGGATAAATCAAAGAAAAGAACGGTATACTTGTCTTTCCTTAGTTCACAAAAGTGTTTGAGTTATATTTATTTGAATAACAAAATGATTTCAATCTAATGAAAAGTCGCCAGTCTACACACTGCGTATAGAACGGGACATTTGAATACCGTGGGAACCCACGCGCTAGACTTTCTCACTAGAACGTAATAATTATATAAATTTCAATTGTCGTCTAGACAGACAAAAAACCGGTTATTTCTGGATTAATTCCCACCGTTACAAAATTCAGACTTTGCTGTACAAAATGGTGTAAAGAAATCTGTCAACACATTTGATAGGGTAGGCGTAAAATCACTTGACAAATGGGCTGTTTCATTGGTTGAAAAACGTCCAATCGCAAGGGTTTACAGTAATTGTTAGGAAAATTACTAATTTTATAGTGACATCTGATTGGAAGACACCAACAGAAAGATAAAATCTTGACGAATCCAATGGTATCTTTATAATAGCCAAAGAAATATTTGTGTAGATAGTCTTGAACGTTGAATAAGTAGGAAATAACAGTACAATTGTATGCAGATTCGCCCGCGGAAATAGCTGTAACACAATATGCATATTTTAAAACGATGATTACGTATGTAAATATACGTTTTACGAAAAAGTTGTAAATACAAAAATTAAAGTTTAATTCATTTCCTTTCCAATGGTGCCAGTTTTATTACGATTGGATTATTGTAAGTGGGTTAAATTATCGATTATGCAAATTCTCGCTAAGGTTCGAGCGGGTTGCATTTGCGCCCGAGAGACTGCAGTCTGCCACTTTAAGGGTTAAAGCATGCGTCTACCACAAAGCAAACTTTTTTTGTTTTTTACTACATCGGTTAACCTGGAGGATATACTGTATTAACATTTCAAATCCCCTAGAAAATGCTATTTTTACAAGTTCAATAATAGTTTTTAGTTCGGTGTTTAAGCAATTGTCCACACCACTACGTACCTCTGACAAACAGTTTGTTCTTCTCCTGACTGTTGCTGTAAGCAAAGAAATGCTTCCTTGTGTTCTTATCAGAATTAAAATTGCTCACAAACGAAGGTCTCCCTTTGATCATTGTGTGGTCCATTTTGAGTGCAATATCTACTGAATCCTAAAAACATGGTCAATAATTGTAATAAATTTATGAACTTTAATTAATAAACAAAAATTTAAATGCTTATTAAATTCCAAAATATTTTAAGTATTGTATTTGTTCTAATCCGCAGTAAAATAAATAAAAAGCTCTAAAAATATAGAGTACAGTAGAGTCCGAATATTCCGATCATGCATAGAGCCTAAGCTTGAAAACGCCTGAAACCAAATTGGAATGAAAGCTAATTACTTACAGTACAGGTCGGCTCCATTTATACAATTCTGTAGAATCATGTTTAACACTTTGAACCCTGGACCCTTAACACTTTGTCATGCATAAGGGTTTTGGTAGTATTTAGAAAAAAAATTCTGTTACTTACATTATTTAAAAGTATAACATCATGTTATATATCATTTTAAAGGCAAAAGAATGAGCTTTAAGTAAATGTAAATACTTAAAAGGTTTATTAAAAATACAAAATTTTAACAAATAATGAAAAATAATGAAAATTTTTAAAAAAAATAGCTACATCCTTTAGTTTACAAAAAAATGCTTTATTTACACTTTACAAACACTAAAAAAACACTTACGAACTATAAACTTTGCCTCAATAAAAAACCACTAATGAATAAAAAAAAAACTTACAACACAATCAGAACTAATAGAAATACACATCGTTATCGAGTTACATCGCTAAGCAAACAAACGTCGATTGCAGAATGCACACAGCTGATCAGACACCATCTGATATTTATATAATATTTTTGTTGGACAGTGTTAGAAAAATTCCAAAGGTCAAAGACATACGAACTAAAACAACTAATAAACATGATGAGAATGCCTAAACCCAAATATTATGCCGACTAAGCTGAGTTATAGAATTAAATAGAGTGACCCGAGGTATACTCGGATTTCGGTAGCTGGTGCCGCGAAATTGGCCCGACCAATACTCGCGCTCAGGGTTCAAAGTGTTAATCACTGCTAAACACAAATAACTAATTTACAGACACTTAAGTGTAGATTTACACCACCCTTTTTTCCTTTTCGTTCTGTTGCGTTTTGGAAAACAGAAATTGACAACACTTAATCTCAATGGGCCTGTTGGAATTGTCTGGTTTGTTTCCCCACGTTTTCCCTGTTTTGTGGGAAGGAAGCTACCGCAACAAGCTTCCGGTGAAACGGATGGCAGGCCCTTCAGAAAGAAGGAAGGATTAGATACAACAGCTACTGTGTATTACTCACGAGTGTGGACCTGAGATTTACAGGCGCTAAGACTGGTACTGTTGGCCACGGCTGTACTAGCCATGCCACTAATATATTTTGCGGAACTATCAACCCTCCGATTTCTCAGAAATACTGACTTTCATATCCTAGTGGATCACCTCGGTAACATCCTTCAATACTATTCTTAAACACACTTACTAATTTTTAATAAAGAGAACTTCCGTGTTTTCAAGAGAAGAGATGCAGACCGATGTTTTTAGAAATGCATTTGAAATGAGTCACAGGGCAAAACCAATGCACTGTGCCGTGCGGGTTGCGTTCTTTCCAGGTCCACACTCGTAAGTATAGCACAGTTTTAGGCACTAGTAGTGTTGTTGCCACCTGCCGGTTGCGTTCATCCGTTTTCATTATTTCGAAGGAATTTTATTTCTTGACCTTTTTTAAGACGATGCAGTACAAACGGACAGACTGCGGGATGACAAAACAGACAGTTCGAACTACCTATCCCTACCCTTCTGTTTTTAAAAGAAAACGGAATCGTAAAGCTATGGGAGGAAAAAACGGATGGTGTAAACCTACACTAAGAAGTAAAGTCAGTGATTTTTTTCTCTGACAAAGAGCACTGAATCAACTTGAGGATGCAATGTTCCACCATCACAGCATGAACATAACATCATTTGGTGTTGATGAAGCTTGTTGTTCGACTTAGCGTAAGGCGAGGTCAGGATCATTTGCCGTGTCTGCTGTATGCCGCATCAAGAACGTCAATACATTGATATTATTCATGAAATCTGTCTATTCCGAATTCCCGCTAAACCCAATTAGTTTGGAATAGCAGGACTCTATTGTAGTTAAAAAAGTAAATTTTTACTTATTTTGTTGTTCTAATTTTTTATTTTCCCCTTAATTTCTTTATTCTATGCCAGTTATACTAAAGAAGACGAAGTGGGTAAGGTGAATCTATCTCCAATGACAATCTTCAAACCTATCAATTCAATTCAATTCATTTTATTTCCTTATAATAACAATACAAAATAATACTGAACACATTTTTAAATACAAGGAAATATGCCCACATAGGCATTAACCTGTGCGTGGGCACGAGTGCATCTGAAATATCCACAACAAGGAAGACATATTTTAGGCCTAGTCTACATTAGAAATGTACAATTTAAATACAATGTAGGTTGAGTGGGAAGTGCCAAACAGAGGAATTCAAGTCAATAACGGACCAGAACAATCCGGGTAAACAAATTAATACTGTATCAACAATATCAACACACTGAGTATTTACAATTTTAGTGGGCGAGATAGGGTATGACAATAAACGAGGGTAAATAAACTTGCTACCTGTAAATGGATACAATGACATTCTCAGTACCGTCCCTTCCCAAGTCCAGAAGCCAATTGGTAATATTTTTATTAAATATCTGAAGTTTGAAGTTGTTAAACATACCTAAGTTACCAGGAACATTCATATATAAAACACATGAGGTATGTAATGCGTAAGTCTTGCTTATTAAAACACCAAGCGATTTTAGCTGTGGATCAAACTTTGATGTTCGGTAATTTTGAAAATATCTCGGTAGTTTAAAAAAATATAAATTGCTATAGTTTTGACATAAAGTTGTCTCAGATTCATAACCTTAAATTCGTCAAAAAGTGTCTCAGTAGAAAAACAACGGCCTTTGCGCAATGCAGCTTTAAGTATAGATTTTTGAATTAGGTTAAGAGGTTCAAGAATTGATTTAAAGGCACCCCCCCCCCCCCAGGCTCCTGATTGACAATGTGCATAATAAAATAGTTTCAGCTCTTGAGTATTTAGGATTTCACTAAGATGCTTAAATACATAAATGAATTTGCGTGTTTTTTGCTTTACACATTTGACATATTTTGTCCATTTCATCCGTTTATCAAACATTACTCCAAGATACTTATAACAATCAGTGCTTCCAATATGTTCGTATTACACACTGTAAGTATTGGTAAGTAAACACCAATACCCAATGTCTTTAACATCAGCATCAACAAAATAATTATAATAATATATTATAAAATCAAATTTAAATAAATTCATAATAAATGAATCTACAGAAGCAGGCCAGACTAGCTTTGTATTTCAACAGGAAGTTACAAAGGATGTACCAGTTTAAATTACTTAAGACACAAATACACTGCTTTGCGTTATTCTGTGTGAATCAACGAGTGCAGACACGCGATAAATACTGCCAAATCTGTAAAACTGAAAAGCCAATCAGAACAATATAATATTCAAATAGACCAATCAAAGGAAAATCCAAATCGTGAAACTGTGTGGTGGGGAAATTTTGGAGAGAACACGAGGTCTGTCATCTAAGAGTAACATCAAAACCACAGCTTTTAAAATGCCCTAGTTTAATATTTTCAATCATCAAACAGAATAATCATCTAACCATTCAATAATCAGGGAGTAAAAGTCATCATATTAATAAATCAAAATCATCAAAAGTGCAAGTGCAGTGTTAAAATAAAATAAATAAAAGTAAATAAGTGGAGTTTATAAAATCATAAAAATAAAAGTGCAAAGTGTATGAGAGTGGGAGAGAACAAAAAATTATGTAAGTAGATATAATATTTCATTACATTGTAAAGACAGATCTCGAGGGTTAAAATTAAATAGCAAACGAAATCATATCCAGAGGATTATATCATAAGTAACATTAAAATCAATCAAAAATAAATAAATAATCATTCATTAATAAATAATTGTATTGGGACTGGTTTATTAGGATTAACTGAAAAGAGGGTTTAAATCACCTCATAAGTAATCGAAATCAGTCACCCAAGCAACTTAATATCATTCAAATAAATCTATAAATAATATAATACATTTTGTAATATCAGATTTTATTATGTACAGTACTAGTAATTAGAAGAAATTTTAGATTCAATCATTAACATAAGATACATAGATTAAAGGTTAAGAGAGCTGGATATTTAATGACCAGCACCGCCCTACTTAGGTGGATGTAAACTTTCATTTTATTATTTTTGGATTTATAATTTGAGTAAAAATTAACTGTATCACATTTATATGTATTTAAAAATTGTGCAAAATAATTATTGTAGGAACTGTTTTCAGAAATTTCAGAATATATTTAATAATTTTGTGAAAAGGTCTCTGTACTTATTTCTACCCAGTTCTTAGGAGTACGTCACATGCCAAGCTAAAATTTGATCCGTAAGAAGGATCTGGTGGAGCCCCCAAAACTTTCAAAGTGACTTTACAAAACCTTACATAACTTCACAGTAGTCTTAATTAAAATACAAAACCTTACATGATAGAGTCGCCCAAGTTTACATAAGTCTTACAACACCTTGTTAAGATAATCACCACAAGAATGCAATTTTAAAGAATTTAGCTTCAGATCATAGCAAGCTCTCAACGAAATCGGCAGAAATTTAGTTTTAGAAACATTAAGAGTTAGCACGTTTTGGTCAAACTACTTTTTCACCGAAGCCAAACCCCTCAATGCCTTTCCCTGTACTTCTTCCCAGCTTTCCCCTTCAAATAAAATAGCCCTGTCATCAGCAAAAAGAAAGAATTTGCACTCAATATTTAATTTGTTCAAATTATTTATATAAATTAAGAACAAAAGCGGCCCCAAAGTACTTCTCTGAACCCCCCCATAGTCAAAAGTACAACTATCACTATTTACCCCACATATAGAAACAACTGCCTCCTATTGGACAGGTAGCTTTCAAACCACGAGTAAGACTTTCTTCTACAACCGATTAAATTCAATTTCAGAAGAAGTTTCGCCCTGTGAACGGAGTCAAACGCTTTAGCAAGATAAAAAAAAAAAAAAAAAACACAGTGCTAAGCTTATTACTGCTAACAACATCATTGATGTTGCTGGTCAAATCAAACAGAGCATCAGATATCCCTCTGTCTTGTCTAAAGCCGTACTGACAACTTGTTCGAATTTTGTGTTTAAAATCCAATCTGTATCCAATTTGCATTCAATCTGTGTTGGAGTTCCCAACTTTAGCAGACTTTTGATTTCTTAGTAAACTTTGCAAAGTAATTTGATTTCAGTTTTAAGCCATTGATCGGCTTGGGTTTTAATTCTTTGGGACATAACCAACTCGTTTTCCAGACATAATTCATAGTAAAATTTTTGAAGAGAGCTAGTCAATAAATATTTGTCAGATTATTACGAAATACAATATAATGGATTATTATGAATACACTCACGCTCGTCTCAAGATAATTTTCAAATCAATACCTTTTTAATCGATGAGTCTTGTTTAAGTTTAAGTTTAAGCTGTAAGAAACATTAGTAACAGCTGTTAGATATTAATGGTGGCATAAAAACACATTAGCAGTTGGACTGAAATATGGTTACAAAAAGTAAAGTGAAATATTTAGTAGACGGGAAGTAAATATACAAATTTAGCTTAATTTATCACATAAATTACAAATAAATAATAGCTTCATTATTCTGTAAATATTGGAGCCTCTAACAATAAAAAATACATTACATAAAAAATTATATTACTGGTAAAGAGTCGTGCAAAGTTGATTATTTATTATTTCTGCTACTCAACTCAATTTAAATTATTTTTCCACTATACCAACGCAATAAACCATTGTTTACAGTACTATCAGCTGTGATTGAAACCAATCGATACCAGATAGGCCGGGTAAACAGTCCGGGTAAAACTGTAAAAAGGACTAGGCCGGGTAAGAAGATTCCAAGATTTGTCACCACGAGCGCTGCTATTCTACTTACAGTATTCCATTATATAATTTTTAAACAGCTGACTGTTTCTAGCAACATAAACAAATGAAACAATAACAAACCTTTGATGTTGTTAGTTTATTAGCCTATAGACTATTGTAAAAGTGTAAACGTACTTAATAATGGCTGATTCCAATATTAATATTCCTGAATCAATATTGAAAAGAGCGTCGGAATTATCAATGCATGGTTACGATATGAAGATGAATACAATACATTTAAAAATTGGTATAAAGAACAAACACTACACATGGGCCAAGTAACTGATGAAACTATGATTGTATACATGTCTGAAAAAGCAAAGGAGATGAAACCAAACACTTTGTGGAGTAGATTTTCAATGTTAAAAAGTTGTTTGAAAATCAAATAAAACTCACTGATATTTCAAATTACCCTAAGACAATTACATTTCTTTAAAAAGAAAACAGTCTATTGGTTATCAATTTAAGAAGGCTAGTGTGTTTACCAGTGATGAAATTGCCAAGTTTTATGATCACAGCGCCTGTTAATGAATGGTTGCTTAGTAAAGTTATCTTAACTTTAGGCATATATGGGGCGTGCAGACGAGATGACATGTTGCATATAAATAAAGATGATGTAAAAGACAATGGTGAGTACATGACTGTTTTCCTTAGGGATGGGAAAACCCACACTAGCAGAGTTTTTACAACTACTACTGAAGATTGTCCATTTGAACCTTGTAACATTATCAGAGAATGCATGGCTCTGCGCCCTTCAAACCCAAAAATCACAAGATTTCTGGTTGGCTACAGATCAGGAAAATGTGTCGCTCACCATGTTGGTGTCCATAAAATAGGAGCCCTACCAAAAACGGTTACTCAATAACTGAAACTAGAAAACCCAGATTCCTACACAGGACATGCTCTGAGAAGGCATCCATGTTGGTCGAGGGAGGAGCAAATTTGATTACATTAAAACGGCACGGTCCAAAACCAGAACATACAATCAAATGTCCATGTATTACAAAAGAAACTCCCAAATAAAGGGATTAACATATCGAATAACCAAAATTGTACCATCAACATTTCTTTCAATTTGTAAAATTACCTACTGCTCTTGGCCTAGTAAATATTTGATAGTTTAAACAAGTTACTTTTGTTTCTTAATAGCTGGAAACAGTTAAAATTTATCAACAAATGACAAGTTAAGAGGGGATGTAGGCCCAAGTTTATTTTTAGCCAACCTGTATATTTAATAAAAGGTGGTATAATGAAAAGTTCTGTTCATAACTCGTTCGAAACTGCTATACTGAAACTCAATCGTGCACCGGTAACGGCCACTTTCCGGACTTGTGACGAAATATACAGTAGAACGTCGATAATCTGAATGTCAATAATCCGAAACGTCAAAAATCCGAACGCGTTCTGAGGCACAGCCCCTGCAAAAATTATATTTTCGTTTTCGCAAATTCCACTTATTGCGTCGTTGAAAATTTCACAAAAATCTTCATCGCAGTTTGACATTACTATATCTTTTTAAACACTTCTTAATACCTGCTGTCACACGCCCTCACAGCAGACTGGCTGTCAGTATTTTCACTGTCGCGCTAATAAGCTGCTTTAGCGCTAGCAGTAAACATACAGAAAATTCATTAATTTCTACTTGTGGAATCATTATAACAGTGTGTCGTACATACAGTAGTGTACTATACAGTATTTTTTTTATTTTTCGTTTGTGTTAACTATTATGTACAAGTGGACTTTTAATTATGTACTGTACTGTAATTGAGAGTTACAAGTGTAATCATGTTGGCCCTACTGTGTACGTGCAAGTTCTTCTAAATCATAAGATGTAAGTAGTCTTACATAATGTATTGTTATTACATTACTGCTTGTACTGTTTAATCACTTTAATCGATTAAAGGGCATATATTTTATCCTAAATGGCATTTTCTTGGTTGTTTTCAAAAATCCAAACAAATTGATAATCCGAACCCCCCTCGGTCCCAATTAGTTCGGATTTTCGACGCTCTACTGTACTATTGTTTAATATTTTTGTATACAGGGTGTAAAAAACTTGCACACCCCTTTATCTTGGTGATTTATTAAGATAGTTAAATGCAGTTTGCGGCAATATTCATTGCAGTGAGAGGCTGCTTAAGGAACATAATATTGTTCAATTTTGGTCGAATGGGGTTAGCGGGGGGGAGGGGGTAGTTAAAAATTTTCAAATGGCACCGATAGTCATGTGATACATCACTGTACATGTCCTGTGGAGACAAGAATTTTTGCATAAAAATTTGTTTTTTAGGACACCCCTAACCAAATTGGTGACCATTTATGAGATATTATAAAAATAGTGAAAAAGCAGATTTCACTCCCTCACAATTTAACATTATTTGATAACATATAACATTTGAATTCAGTTTACAGGAATTTCCTCAGGTAAGAAAAGCCTCCATAGTATGCCTTCATTTTTCAATTTTGATCGAAAGGGTTTGGCGAAAGGAGGTAACTCAAAATGATCAAATAGGACCAAATAACTTACTAAATTAATTATTGTTATTTAATTGAACTTACATTCATTTTTTTAAATAATGTAGTATCATAAAATGGCTGCGGTATTGGTTGAGGTGGGCGGGACATTTTCTTTAAGTCAAAATTCTTGTCTCAACAGGACCTTTACAGTGATGTATCACATGACTGACTATTGGTCCCATTTGAACATTCTGAATTACCCCCCTCCTGCCAACCCCTTTTAACCAAAATCGAACAATATTACGTTTCTTAAGCAACCCCTCACTGCAACGAAAATTGCCACAAACCGCATTTAGGTAGGCTTAACAAATGACCAAGATAAATGGACTACCCTGTATACAATACGAGCTTGAAGTTTTCCTTGCACAAAATATTAATTGAAATATTTTTGAAGTGTCACTATTTATCTCAGCAATCTTGAAAACTACGGATTTAACACTAATAAGCCATGTTTACTTAACTTTTTACAAATTATCCCCAAATAATAAAAAAAAAACTTTTTCATAATTTTCCCCAGATAGTAAGTGATATGTGTACCCAGCTATGCTGTAATAATACACTCATACATACTTATATCCTTTTTATTATATTAACCTAACCTAAAATAAACGGTACCAGGAACTGGCACATACTTTCTCAAAAACATATTTAAATTATTAAACAGATTCACTGTGAGTTCATAATTGTAGGTGGGGTAGGAGAGGTGATACTAAAGTAGGAGATTAACTAATAAATATTATTATTATTAGCTAGAGAGAAAACTATTCAATCGTTTTTCAACAAATTTGCATCAAACACGTCAATTAATTTAGGCCTGTATAGATGCACGAAAATAGGTTTTGAAAAATTTTGAAAACCCCTTATGGCCAAAAAACCACCAAAAATCTGTTATTATTATTATTAGCTAAAAGTGAATTTTTAGAAAGATGCGGTTTTTTGCATATGGTGGGGTACATTAAAGGCTACAAATAAGGCAAATTTTATTAAAATCATGGCTTTCTCCCGGAATTTTCAAGGTCAATTCATATTCCTGGCTATTTCCCGGTTCCGGGGGGTAGACACCCTGTAAACGCAAAAGTATTATATGGATACAAAGCCATTTAGAATATTATATGGTGCAATGTAAAATATGTTCACAATGTCCCACAAAGTGTTGCTAGTTGTATATATTGCAAATTAATTTTTGTATACATTATCACTGTGCTAGATTTAGCCAAGTATACCCAAAGCATATTATACATTATTTGATAACATAATCTTACAATTTGGATACTTACTTTTGATTGATAAACAATATATCCAAAACCCTTGGAACGCCCTTTAAAATCTGTCTTCAGTCTTACACTTTCGATTGGACCCACTGCCTTTTCAAAGATTGATTTTATCTCATCTTCGGTGACTGTGAAATCTAGATTGCTCAGGAATACAGTTCTATGTGCGTCCACAGACGAGGGCGTGTACGTGTTTGTAGGCTTTACTTCTTTGGGTGGTATTTTTTGTTTGTTTTCTTGAACAGTCTTCTTGGCTTCAGAATCAGGACTGTGGTCATCTAAAAGTTTTGAGGTATTTTACTTTTGTCTATGCACCATAAATACTTTGTACAAATGAATGAATAAATAATGTAAATGAAGCGACTTTAGATTCCGTGGGTGACTACAGTGCTGTGGGGGAAATGTTGAAGTAAAAGTAAACTTGATTTAGCAACCAACATTTCAGTGTTGTAAATGAATTGAAGAATTATGAGTTAATCACCCATGGCAAGAGTTCCGTACTGTCAGCCACTCCGAAAGTAATTCAAGATAATAAACTAACCACCTAAACGTAAACGATAACCAGGGCTTGAATGAATTGTAAATAATGCAGTAAAAACATAAATTCTGTTATTGATGATAATGATTGAATTTTCTTATTTCTTTATTTCATAAGACTTGCAAAACCTTTATACTTTTCTTTTACAAATTAAAAAAATGAACTAATAACTAACTCTTATCCATGCAACATAAAATAAAACATGACTAAAACACTGTCCTGTAAGTCTTGGGAAATCGGACACTCCAAAGGTACTGTATCCTCAAACTGTGTCTGATTTAAGGGGCATGTCCTCCCTTCTACTTTCCCCCCAAGTCTCACTTGATTGTACAAAAAATTCCATAAAAATTGTGTTTTAGAAATTTCTCTTTAGCTACATTTAACTCAAAAAGTTAAAACTCCATAACAGAGTGCATCTTATATGCTTTATAATTTTACCTACTTGCTTACAATTGTAATACATGTACATTTTTTTTGAATCCATAGATTCAAACCGTAGACCTTTGGCTTCGGAGTGAGATACTCTAACCACTTGGCTTAGCATTACATGTACTGTAATAATGTTTTTGGACAACAGAAACTTGTTAAGTACAATAAATAGCTCACACCCCAATATATCTATATCAGTATTCTTACCTTCTTTCTTAGAGTTCATCTTTCTTTTCGGAGGTTTGTTATGTGGATTAGGTTTTATAGTTATAGCTCGAGGTTGAAAAGAATTCTTCGATGTCTGTTTCTGGAAAAAAAGAAAATTAATTTAAAAATACTTCTGTAGGCAGAACAACTGAAAAATAGTAAAATAGTATTACCGTGCATTTCTAACACGCAAAGTACGTAATGTAGCAAATTTTTAAGCAAATATAAAGATTTAATGTGGCATATACTATTATTAAAAAGAAGAAAATTGGGTAGGCCTATGTGTACACACTTCGTAATCATACAGGGGCGTAGTAAGAAGTTTTTTTGGGGGTGGAGGGAGGATAAGTTATAAGTAAAAACAATAAATGAGTCATACATTAAATATTAAAGTATACTCAGTGAAACGTTTTTAATGAGTGAGTACTGATAATATAATGTATTTCATAACAGATTAATTAGAAATAATATTAACAATTTAATTTAACCCTTAACCCTACAACTGTTTATGCTAATTTTTTGCAAAGCCTGAATGAAAAGCCATTTCAATGCATGTTGCAAGCATTTTTTTTTTCAAAAATTTGCCAAATATAGTAACTATACCCCAATCCAAAAGTGTTCCGCAGCTTTTTTGTAGAGAAAGGTTCAAAGAATTCATATATGCCAGTAAAAAATTTATTGATGTAAAATTTTCAAAGTTATAGCTCAAGAAACAAAAAATGTTGAGTAACGGAAGAAAATAGTTCCACTTTAGGACTACATAAAAAGTAGTAAACATTTTGTAATTTTTTTCAAAATGTACAAAAGTTTTGTAATTTAGTTCTAAAAAGAAGTGTATAAAAATGTATATCAATTTCAAATTTTTTTTCAAAACACCAGTTATTATGTTCCTATTATAATTTCTTATGAAGTTGATTTTTTTAAATATGAGTTATAGAACTTATGTTATAATACGTTATAATATTTGTTTCGACGTTATAAACTGTTTATAAATACAACCTTTTATCATCAAAATATTCGTTTATACAAATTTAAAGAAGGAACACCTATTCATTTAACTTTGGAAACATTCGTACATCTTCGTATAACATCTAAACATGTTCGATTTTTTATTTCTTCACTATAATATTAATAACTTCTAAATCATTTGATCTATCAATATGAAATAAAAAGCAATTAAAAGATAATATTTTTATCTTTCTTTAAATATATAATATCATACATAAATACAAAATTTTAACAAATATTCCTACAGATTTATAATCTTTATAATTGTACACATTTATCGAGTTAAAAATACCCGTCAGCATAGTTAGAAAGGCCTAGATAAAGTGTGTTGTTTTTTAACAGTATTTTGCATAAATGATGTATTTCTGATGTGCTTCTAATTAATTCGCCTGTGATTTTTCACGGGGGTTTACTAGTACTGTAATATTATTAAAAACTAAGACGTTGTCGGGTGACAATGAATGCAATCTACAAAATAAGCCATAAAGGATTTACTGCACCAGTCTTATTTTTTACAATGCTGACAATTACATTCACAGCAAACACAAAACCTGCATTTTACTAAGATTAACTGATTAGAAAATACAGAACTCACCTGACTTTTATTAGGCCTTATATCGTCTGCATCCGAATGATTCTGGTCTGCAACTCCCATGTTCTGCAAACTGTGAATTAGAAAAAATACTTAATTAATTCTAAATACAGGGAAACCTTCTTGATAGAGTAAAACTTGAACACAAATTCTCAAAAAAAAAATTTATTCGCAAACTTTTCAACGAGAATGTCACTCTTTTCAGTGATGCACAAGCTATAACTAACATAGTTCTGTGCCATGTACTATAATTTATACAAAACTAAAATGGTGTGGCCTAAACGTACTTTACATTAATAAGCCTAGCGTTATTCTCAATAGCATAAAGTTAACTGTACAACAGTACCAAATATAGTAAAACCTCTGTCCGAGGTAATTGGGAACGGGCTAATTAGTGTTCTGATTAACCAAATTTTCGGATTAGCTGAGTTCTGATTAGTGGGACTCTATTGTATAATAAACATAACAATAATCATTATCAATATTAATCTGTCCATTTACATTAAGGGTCGGCTCTAGCTGTCGGCCATGTTGGCTGATACTCCATAACACCAATGTTAAATTAAAATCAAAATTTTTCCTTTATTTTTGATCGGAAAATTATAAACGATATGTCATTTTAAAGCTATGGCCAATATGCATGCAAATGGCTTTTTCAAAACTAAGAAAAATATTTTGTTTAATATTTATTAACAATTTAAAACATTGATTTTTAATATTTTTTATATTGTCACTATTAATTATAACGAAAAACTACCAAGCCATTCGTATGAAGAATTTCGTCCCCAAGAGTTTGGTATTTTTTTTAAAACGCTATTTGAACAATTGCGGGTTTTAAATGGATTTAGGCTGAGCAATGTCCGTGTAACCTACCGTCGCTATAGGGTGATTTTAAATATGTTTTTACGTTGTAACTATTAATTGTAGCGAAAAATTACCAAGCCATTCGGATGAAGAATTTTGTCCCCAAGAGTTTGGTATGTTTTTAAAAACACTATTTGAATAATTGTCAGCGTAACCTACTGCCGCTATAGGGAGTCACAATTTGCTTTCTGTTTTACTAGAGCCGACCCTTAAACCTACTGCACTACATAGCCTGCACATGGAGGGGAGAACTAGTTTAGCTGGTAGAGAGGATTAGTCTGTTAGCAAACCTTGGTTTGAAGCAAACTCCAGACAATTTTGGAGGTACCCTTTCCTTCGTCTCTAGTTGATAATGTAGGTAAAAGTTTGGACCAGATTGTATTGTATTTAGTACCTGCATACAGTTAAATTATCGCCTAATAGCTTAACTGACAGGATCCACGCTGCCTATCATTTTGAACCATCCTGTCATGTTTTAAATATAACCACGATGCATAAGGACATATTACTCCGGCAAGAGAATTTGCGATAACTCGTATGGGATCTACAACCAAGAGAGATCGCCTGTCACACTAATGACTAGTAAACAATTAGTACATATATTTTATGTTTACTCTTAGTTAATTGTTTCTATGGTGTTTTTCAAAGCAGTGTATCGACATTTGATACAATGGCTAATTCGTGCAGTAGGCTTATACCAAAAAGACTTTTAATTCCATAATAAGTTCCAACACTTAGTTATTGTTTTCT
>JAGFPH010016119.1:0-19863 GCA_018207615.1 Philaenus spumarius
CTGTCTTAAGCACAAAACTCATTATTACATGATGTACTATAAAACTGATTATAATGCTGTAAATCTCAAGTACTGCAATGTCCTCAAAAAGTATATGTACTTGCACTCTAATTTAAATATATAATTATGAAATAACACAATTAAATTACAATCTTGCGAAGAGAGTTTTTTATTATTTTAACACATTAAGTCCGGTAAAGGAACCACACATAAAACTTCTTCTAAACCACTGCTGTTTCAACCATCTACAATCAAAAACATTGTCTAAACATGGTTTAAAAATCAATAAAATTATATTTAACAAACTATAAGCTTAACATGCATTTTCTTTAATGTCAAATTTTACTGTTGATACTTTATTGTACTATTGCGTAAATTTGTAATTTAATGTCTAAAATTTAGAACAAAACCATTATACTTTAATACGTAACCGAAAATAAAAATTACTTTTAGTGTGGCGTTGCATGTAATAGTTTGTCTTACTAAGGTATTTAATTTATTATATTAAAAAAAGACAAAAAAGTTTTGTATTAATAAGCTTTATTTTTTTTACTTGTTCCAAATTTTACTTAAGTCTAAACATTGCATTTACAATTAAACAAAATTTAATTGCAATTATAATAAATATTTAAAAGATTTAATATAATTTAACGCACAATTTATGTTTGAATGAACATTTAAATATACTCATTTGAGTGTACAACTAACCTCATAATTCTGATTAATACATTTTTTAATATCTCAATTTTATTAAAAAAATTTCTTGAATTTAACATTTTATAAATTTTTAATCCGGTACAGGGTAACTTATAATTTTCTTTCAAGTGTCAGGTGGAAGTTTCAAACCATACTTTGAAAAGCTGAAAATTCAAGTAAGTATATTGCGTTATTTTGCTGTCTGTATATTAAGTACAATCAAATAAAAAAGTTATAATCATCGCATTCGAGCCAAGTTCACACCTTCCAAAATATCATTATTTAAATATACATATTGGTAATGCCCAATAAAATAATTCCCTTACGGCAAACTAGAAATCTCTTAATCGGTCACACTTACGCCAAAGTAACGATTCCTAGCAAAGGTTCCTTGCCAGACTCAATGTCGAATGATCGGAGACCCCTTCCCGATGAAGGTTCGACGTCGAATGATCGACCATTCTACGAGGAAGGATCGATGTCGAAATACCGAATGATCATTAGCGCTGATCTCCAGCAGCTTATATACCCATCGGTGACGGGCAAGAGTAAACAAAAGATAAGCAATGCAAACAGACTTTAAAATTAACGGGTCAGCCCCGTCAATTCCTGCCGCTTCCACATTACCTTGATTTGGATTGCATGGGTAAACACATTATAAGAAATGCAAACAGGGGTGCCGTGCCGCGGGTCTATCGGGTCCAATCCGACAATAACTAGATTTGACCGGCGGTAGCGAACAAAACATGTTCAGTTCGAAATAAAAATTGTGGGGGTGAAAAATTTACGCTTACCGAGGGTACCGAGCAACGATGGTTTTGACTGTTCTAAACAAATTGAAGCAAGTTTTCCTTCGTTTCACAGGAAGAGTGATCTAAGAAGAGAATGTGATGTTGTTAAGAAGGTTAAAATCATTATTTGCAGCAAGATTAAACAAACAAACATCCCAGAAGAAGCTTTAACACGGCTAATTCTTGTGCGCACAAACATAAGATTACGGCATTTGAACATCTTTGTCTTGTCAAAGATAGAAGAATTACAAAAGCAGTGGAGTAAGAAATTTGACAAGTTTAACAAATGTTATCTGTTAGATTTAACTTTATTATGGTGCACAGCAAACGTTGTCTGTTTGTTAAGTAAATATTTAGAATAATACTATATTTAAACATTCAAAAATTCTAATATTTATTCAGTAGGCCCTATATTTTTTTTTAATAATCATAAATATACATTTTTAATAACGGCGATATTTTTTATTGTTGCTAAAGATGGTTTCAGCAATTTCATGTAGTTCTAAACTATAATATAATATCGTTAGGTTAGAATGACAAGGTTTTAACTGACCAGACACTCATTTTAAGTAAAATTTGTTTGAAGTTTGGTTTTTTATTGTATCCTATCAACTTGAAATATTGGAGTTGACATAGTAATTGCATTGTAAATATGAACATATTTTTTTTATATATTGGATGATTAGATTTTTAGATATCAGTATTGCTTTTTTACAGTTAGAACCTTGTCTTTAACAAAGTGTAAAATTTGTAGAAGACAAAGTTCCATCTACTGCTGTCAAAACCTTTTCCTCCTCCGTGCTTTAAAATCTTTTAAAAAAGGTAGAATTAAATTGTTTTAACAGACCAGATACAACCGTGTCATTCTTTAAGGTAGGTGCTTCACAGTTTAAAATAGTAACCAAGTTCTATCTGTAAAGGAAAGCATAGCAACCAAATAGAACCAGTTTATTCAAAATTTCTATAAACATATGTTGTAATCAGAACTTTGTACTTCTAGCAAATGGCTTATTACCAAACACAAAGCAATAAGAGTTATTGCAAAATAAAGAGGAATTCATGCCAAAATCTGAAAAAAAATGAATGCTGTTAGTTAGAACCTTGTCATTCTAATCTGACGATATGTTTCAAGTATTTTACATTGTAAAAATAAATTACACTTTGTGATGTAGTGTGCATAATATCATTTATCATGGTGTTTTTAACTTTAACATTAATCATAAAATTGTATTTAATCGTAAATGTATTATCCAATAAAATTTATTTATTATAAATTAGCTCTGCAGTAACATCATATTTATGACATTATAGACAAATCTAATGGTTAACAGATTAGATGATAACAACTGTTTAACATTGAGGAATTTTTAAGACTCTAAAACTTTAAAATAATCAAGTAATGTTTTCCATTAATATCGCCTCAAATAAATCACTGTTCTTTTCACAATGTAGAAATACCCGTGTGACGGCATGCGCATCAGCCGATTGTTTTCGTACTGCTAATAAATAAGAACACCCTTGTTAGTCGTTCCACCATGGTTCCACAATGTAATTTCTAATAATTTTATTTTTTGGAATATTTTGTATACCTAGTTTTCTAGTCAGATATTTGTTAAGGAGTAGGCTTAAGTTATGTTCGTTGATTTAACCTGGATTAGGCCTATAGGTACTGTTATATCACAAACGTAGTTTTTCAATTTACAAGTATTAAATAATTACCATCTTTAAAGTTATGATTTATCTTACACCTTTGTATATAAATAATTATATTGACTTACAAATTATTTAAGTTTTTGGTGTGCAAAGTATGCGGTTATTGTGACAACATCGTAAATTTTCCATTTAGCCGTCATGTTTAAACAAAAATGCTTACGTTTTATAAGGTAATTAATACAGAGTTCATATTTTTCATTTTACTTATTTATTAAGTAAACACCATTTACTAACCGGATGTGTTTATGCATTTAACCCTTTCGGAGGAACGTAACTCTTGAGAGGACGATTACAACAAATCAGCTCTATTTTACAGTCTGGCCTGCAGCAAGCTTTTAGTGCATCATATTTGCTCTCTAAAAAGCACCACACTATTACTATTGTCAGATGCTGGACCCTATTGGATAATTTAGAAACTTGTTGGAACCCTGACAAAATGGATAACCTATCAATTCCCTAAACTATCATGACATCTAACTTTTATAATAAAACTAGCTGGCCCGATCCGGCTTTGCACGGATAGACAAATCAAAGTTAAATGTATATTAACCAAAAAAATATATCAATAAATATATTATACTATGTATTTCTTATGGGGATTTTTATTAACTTTGACTTCCCCAAACCCCTCCTAAAATGTAGAATTTTTTGAAAACCTTTATTAGCGAGAACCTACAATACATTTTTATATATTATAAAATTTTAAAAAGTTTCCCCGAAATGGTTACAAATGGAGTATTTAAATTCCTTGACAGAAATAACTTGTTTTACATTTTAAGAAAATATATCATCAAAAATCTATAAGTTTCTCTTTCCTACACCGACGAAATAATCATAATAGGAATTATTTAAACCATTCATTAATCTTATAGACACTTTTCTTTCGATTGAGGAGACTGGATTCATTTGCAATTTAAAATGTTGAAAAATATTAAATATTCTGATTCTAGAGCTGATCACCGAACCATATACATTTTGGTTTAATACACTAAATACCAAACCAGTAATATTAAAAAAAGATTAAAACATTTCTTTAAAAAAGTTAATTGAATCAAATATCTTTAAAATCGTAAAAGTTTACTTTTGAAACAAAGAAAAAATATTTTAACGTGTTAAGTAAAACTGAAAAAGCATTTTTTTCCAGCATTTAGATTTAACAAGGCTTCAAAATAATAATAACAAAACGAAATTGTTTGGGGAGAAAGGAGACCGAGTTTATGTCTAAATAATTTTAAGAATACATTTAAAGTTCAAATAAAAAACCAAATAAAATTGCCAAAATAATTTACAATTTATAAAATATAAAGTTTCCTTATCTCGTACAGTTAGAAGAATTCACAGCTTCATATCTATGGTATTGTGCTCCCATACACCCCATTATTGCGTTAATGGTTTTCTGAAATAAATCTCTACTTCGTAAGTTTAAACAAACTCATACATTATAATATATATATTTATTATTAAATTGTTCTTCCAAGATCTCGTTTGACACTTTTCTAAAAAAATTATCGACACATTTTATATACAGTCAAGCACAAAACAAAGTGTAAATGAAATAAAAAATTAATTTAATATTGATAACAATTAAATAAACTGCAACTTTTATGCACTTTTAGTTTGGTGATAAATTAAATGGGTAAAAATAAGGATACAATTTTATGGTTTTCTATACTTTTGTTTAAATTGTCCATTTTTCGGATGCTGTGTAAAACAGATGTCAATCGCAAACATAATATTCTTTGATTTATTTATTTCAAGTGTAGCTCAAATTTTAGTAATAATAATACAGATTTAATTTTAGTACACAATGTTTAAACTGCATTAAAACTGCATATTTAAATTGGCAGTTGTACTGATTTTAATTACTGGTTTAATTCAGTTCCATTATATAGCTGTGGAAAGTGGTTTGACATACATAGACAAATAAATAGACTATAGAAAATAATTGCATACTTTGTTCTCTCGATCAGGAGTGTATTCGACATGAATGGATGAAAGGTATGTTGTACACTTTACTTCCAATCAAAAACAGGTTTTAAAATTAATTAAAATTTGTATGGAGAAAATCAATTACGAATGTTAAAATTATTATACAGTATTACCCTAATTTCGTATTTATTTTGTACTTAAATTAGCAAACATTCCCTCCCACATATGACAAAAATACAGTTCCCTTCAAGTATTTCGAAATGTCCCATTTTAATTGAATTTTGATACAGTTATACAGTTTATCTATTCAATAACTAAATATGAAAACTTACAAATTTGATAGCCTTAATGTGCTACAATCCTCAATAACACAACATTACTTCTCCTATTTTCTGAATAAGTAGAAGATTTAATTTCGGATTGTGAATAAACATATTGTACCAAAAGAACCAATATGTTGAAGTTCCTTAAAACAAGTGCAATTTGCAATCGAGGTTTGGTAACAAATTATTTATTTTTTTCCCAATATAAAAATGGATATGAACAAACACTAAATAAATTAATGCATATAATTTTTAACACTACCCACTAACGATGTGAAAAAGAAGGTAGAAAATATTTAAAACTATTTTAAACGAAAACTGTCAATAATTCTAAAAAATATAACTTTATTTTTTAAGAACCTGTTTTGATAAACTTATAACACATTTGTGTATTGTAAAAACAAAAATTGTATTTGTTTCATTAAGTTACAAGTTGGCATCAAAGTTTGATTTATTTAACCTCATACGTATTATTTCAGTGTAGAGACTTTACATATTATAAGTTTAGTTTCTAATTAACTATATAATAATAATAACAAACAATTATAAATTCATATGAATTGAGAATGGTTTACAAAACAGAAAATATAAGGCAACTATTTAAATAAGAGAAGATGTACGAATGTTTCCAAAGTTAAACGAATAGGTAGGCTTTGGCTATTCTTTAAATTTGTATAAACAAATTGATTGATGATAAAAGGTTGTATTTATATACAGTTTATAACCACAAAGCAAATCTTATAAGGTATAATAGCATACATTAGTTCTAAAATTCATATTTAAAAAATCAACTTCACAAGAAATTATAATGATTAAAGTCGTAAACATTATCCCAAAGTATAACCTACGCTAGATTTTGTTTAAGTATTACAGATGATGGTTGAATTCAGCTGTTACTCACCTATACAGCGTATACTTTCTTTTATAGGAGTTAACTAACATTTGATCGTTGCTAGTAAATAACATAGCGTTGTTTACTAAATATCTATAATCTTGTTTTCCTTAACGATTTTAAATATTTTAAAAATAATTGTTAAAGAGCAAACCTCCTGATTTCTTTGTTAAACTCAATGTAATACATAAAGTAAATACTAATCATTCCCAACACTACCACACAGTTTTTTGTAGAATTTTTTGTTAAAACATGTATGTTATTATACAATTTATCTAACAAAAACTATTTAGATATAATATACAATACATCAGTTGAGAAGATCCACTTCCACGCAGATGCTTGAAACCCACCACAAATTTACATACAGTTTATTTCAAATGTTCTGGTTTTCGTTTGGCTTCATGAAGCAACTATTTTCCATGCTTTTAGTTGTAAACAATAGCAAAGATAGCCTTTTCTCGCTGACTGACTCGCTATATACCGCAATACTATTCATTCTACATGCATCGGGGCTCGGGGTTTTCAGATGTATTAATCTTGTCGAGATGTGAGTTTATTATTTATGTTTAAGACAATCCATGTGTTTTGCTTTCATATTTCTTTACATTTTAAACTTAAAAGAGTTCTTTTATCCTCAAGATAGAAAAATATCTAAATATAAATACGACATCATGAAAGATGTTTTATCAAATACACACCATCTTTATAAATAGACTTTTTAAAGTCTAATGAGCGGTTTTTTTTATCAGAACTATTTATTTTTATTTGTTATTCACTCTGTCATTTATTCAAACAAAACATTTCAGTAAATGAGCTTAATTTAAAATGCTTACAATGGATGTTAAATATCTTCTCCTAAAATGCAGGAGGCATGAAATAGTTTGTTGTAAATAACATCATCTTGCTAAATAAGGAACCACTATTACAGTTCTTACAATCGAAGTTTCAGCATTTATCAGTCTGGCACAAAACTTCGCTAACACATTAATTATAACACTAAGTACAACTGTATGTAGGGTGTTTTAGAAACCCTAACATTTTCAATATCAGTTTTAAAATTCAAAAACCCTAGATTTTACTACTTACACCAATTGGTTTTTGCACTTGTAAATTTGAATCTTAAACCCATATTGATATACTAATTATTGGAATTTTTTATGGAGTTTTATAGTATTAAATTATAATTAAAAACATCGTTAATGGTTCCAGTTTCAAATCCAAAATTGGATTTCCTTTAAAATGTGTTAAGTTCTTTATTTCGAAAAACTTCAAAATAAAAAAGTCACATAAAATAGAAGTTGTTATTTTTAATTGCAATTTTTTTAAGTTGCCTAATGGTTAAAAATAACCGTTTATGGATAATATTTAAAAATGTTCTGGTAATACTTTGTATTTTAGACAATAAAAAAAAGACCATTTTAGTTTGTGTTAGTAACAAGTTATCCTTAGACGACAGTCGTTATACAGATTACCAGGAAAACATCAATGGTTTTTTATATGGTGTTATCACTATTTGACATAATCAGTTAGGCAGAGAACTAGGGAAACTTAAATAAGTATGCGCATAAAGGTTATCACTTGACCGTACTATAGTCGTTTGACAGAGTTCTGTGGAAACATAAAATGTTTTCGTTAGTAAAAAGGTTAATTTACAACGTTAAATTATATAGGTTTACTGCTCTTGATAAAGTTTGGTACAACAAAAACCTTATATTATTGATTCGTCTTCATGTTTGACGTAAACTGCACACAACAATGTACATCATTTTGTAAGGTAACTTATAGCACAACTGTGTTAATTCGAAATTCTACATCTAAAATAGACTTAGTTTTGATGTCAGAAGTAAAATTTTACTATTTTTTATATTTTATTGTAAGCCTAGTCTAAGATACAACGTTTTAAAAATCATTGGCTAAGCTAGCTCATGGTGTTCAAAATAGAAGGGCTCCTCTGGTTTATTATAATTTGCTACTATAATTTGCTTAAAAAATATACATTTTTAGTTATAGACTTGTATGCATCATAACCAATGTGAGTTACGTAGCTGTTTATGCATTACATTAAACAGGGTTAGTATTATTACCGTGCGAAACATTTGAAACAAATGGAACTACCATAGTTTTTCACACTAATTGAAAACAATTATTTTGGTTGCTGCATAATTAAATTGATTTCTCCTTTCACATGTATTTGGTGTCTTTAAAATTGTTTTAAAAATTAATTAAACACCACAATAAATAATAATTTTATATTGGCGCCTCAGTCAGTCAACGAAGCAGTAGCCCTTCTAATCAATATACAAATCTTAAAAAAAATCGAAAATATCATAATTTACTATATGTTTTCATCTACTGTATACTAATATTATAAAGAGGTCAAATTTGTTTGTCAGTTTGTTTGTTTGTATGTAGGGGTAATTTCTAAAACTACTGAAACGATTGAAAAATAGTTTTTCTACTTAATAAAAAGCTACACTATCCCTGCTTAACATAGGCTGAGTAACATAGGCTGTAATTCATTTTATTTTCAGTTGTATGTTATTGTGTTTTTGTAATGCGAACTTTTAATTTATTTACTAAATAATCTGATGATGAAACATAGGTTTCGAAACGCGTCATTTAAAAAAACGCAGACTAAGTCACAAGACGGAAACAATAAGGTAAAAATATTATCATATTAGTGACTTGGATACTTATACAATGTTTTTAAAATTAATTATTACATTTAAAATTGAAACTACCAACGTTGATGGAATCCCAAGAATAGGAGGAAGTTCTTCTAGCTTTTTAAATTTCGAGGTCAAATTTGGTCAGAAAGTAAGTGGACCATTCTTATAAGTCAACGTGGCAGCATTTTATATTTAAAAAAAAAAATGTCTTTATACATTTCCAATATACGCTACGAGCAATATGTTTGCGGAAAGCTAAAGGTGTAGAGATTGTAAGAGATATAGCAATGAATAGCTCCTTGATTAAACCCTCATTCAATGATTCAAGTGTGTACGGCAAAGAAAACTTGAAACCATCTTTAAGGATGATCAAGCCGTAATTCAAATCTCTTCCTTCTCTAATACATGAAAACGTATTTTGTTAATCTGCGAAAAGAATCTTGTTTGTTATTATTTTACTTAAAACCAAATGCATTGTCAAAGATACGAGCATGAATAGTATTTTTTTTAATTGAGGTGTTGCAAATAAAATCAAAATAATAAAACATTTTAATACCCAATTAATTTTAAAAAACGACCTTTTTCAAACAGTTACTTAATGAGTCAACAGTTAGCAAGGGGTGTAGATGAGCAGAGAACCATGATGTTTTCTGACAAAAGTTGTCATGTAAATTTTTAAAATGTATCTCAGTTTTGTAAAAAGCTGTTTTCACAAGTAGATTGAAGAACATTCAAGTAAATTTGTAAAATATAAGAAATAAGTTATGAGATTTTAATCCGTTACTAGTTTTTAGTACAAGGTGCCGTACTGTTTCGATTGCTAACATATCCAAAAAATTTCTCAGGACCTTTAAAGGTAATTAAGTGCATATGCTTGGTGGATAAAATTGGAATCAGAGATGAAGCTTTCATAATTATGCTTCACATAAATAATAATGTGCTTTACGTTAACTGCATAGGCATGCACATTGTTCTAATATGAAAATTGCATAACCTGGTCTAACTAGTCTTAAGTAGTTTTTCATGTCAAATTGCGAAGAGTGGTGTCATTGGAAAATTTGCTAACTTTCTTCAAATATGATTTAAGCTTTCTAAAATTCATAAAACAGTTGTTTAATAGTTGTACATACACTCGTCAAAACAATTAAAGGATCACTACTTTGTAACGATTCCTAGTTCCTTGTTTTGTGGGTTTTTTTTTTTTTTTAAATCAGTGTGATTTTGTCGCCACAGTGCTCTTTTATTTATTTAAGTAAGACATAGAGTTGAACAAAACTAGATATTTTGAACTGTTTAAGTCTTCGCTTACAATAGAATAATTATTAATGCATTTGTTGTTATGCGACCTTATTTAAGTCACTCTGTACAGGAAAAGTAAACTCATTAAAAAAAAATCAATATACAATTTTTATATAATAGCTACAAGGATACTTGGAGCGGATTTGATTCAATACTAAGTAAATATGCGTTTTTATCATCAGTCTCTAATGTTTCTAACTCTGGTCTTTTTCTAACTTAAAAAACGAATATCTAATAGATTTATTCTATATAAAGTATGGAAAAGTCAATTTCACTTTCCATCATTGATATATTGAGTCCGAGTTTCAAAGAGTTTACTTACACACAATTAATTCCCTTATGTTGTTGTTCTTTGAATCTACAAGGCAACAATCGACAACAATTTTTCAGTCACTGGCACTCCATGTAATTTTACACTTAATATAATTTAGAAAATTTATGAAAGAGTACCTTCCTAATCATTTTGAGTATGTATCAATTTGTTATATAATATGTAGTTGTGTCGCTTGTGAGTATAAATAAATGTCAGTTCTGTAATTTCAACGTTCCCCAATACCAGCATATTTACATTTTTAGTGATACTTCAACTACCACCACATCAGTTTTAAAAGAAAATAATTCATAACAAATAAAATTTTATATTTAAAAGTTACTTTATATGTTTGTGTAGCATTGTTAAACACAAATTTATGGAACAGATAAGACGAAACATTTAAATTAACAAAGCACAAATTTATTTCGAATTATTTCGACTTTGTCATTGGTCTGATATCATCAAGTGAATTGTTAAATAACCATATACTTATAAAAATAATTATATTTAATACAAAATCTCTTTAAAGTAAACATTCTTATACGACTTACAGTATCTGTGATATCATCAAATATCTGATAACTTTCAATGAGTATAACATTTGGGGGGTAGGTTTGTTGTTGTAATATTAAAACTAAGATTTCTAGTCACTAATTACACCTCGAAAAACACAATAATTCCCACATTTACGATTTGATTAATTATATTTTCATCGAGATAAAGTATGTTTACAAACTAATTTGTGAATTAGATCAAGTTTTGTCAATTTCCTAACTTTAGCGTTTTTTGTCAAAATACAAACAAACAAACTGTAAATTCTTTTAGGCTTTCTTAGCAAGTATAATGAGAACATAAATTAATTTGAGTATGTAATTATACCGTATAGTTCCAACTGTATTTAACTTTATGTTAAAACTTATTTCTAAGGCTTTAACCTATTCAGCATAAACAAATAAAGTCAAACAACGATTTCTGTTGTACACGCTTTAAAAAAAGTTTAAAAATGTTTAAAAAATACGATATTATCTTTTTATAGGCCATAGTACCTTTGGGACAGATATTTCGTATGAATTAATGTATTTGTCTTTCAATTTCTATACCCCATAAGTCCGATTAAAAATTAAGATGTTCTTAAATCAATGAAAAAGCAATGCCATAAGGTAGTCGAATTTGAATTTATGTCAGTCCATCCATGAAATATTGAAACACAACCATATCAACCGAGGTACCACAGTTTTTAATCTGATATTATAAAATAAAGGTTATTAACCGTCAGCATTAAGACTCAGATTGAAATAAAATCAGATAGATCAAATATATATATCATTATAACTAATACATCTTTTCAAATTGTGTATACTTAAAGATTACATTTTTTACAACCTTAGTAGGCTATATTTTATGGCCACGTTTCTGTAAATGCGATTGATTTACGAGTAGAAAATTAAATTAATTATCTACAAGATGCAGCAGCTGTGCATGAACAATTAAAATTATTTATGTTCTTTGGACGAATCATGTTATTAATAAAATTGTGCTTCGCCTAGGTCAATATAAGAATAAATGTGGACGTCAGGGAAAGAGGACAAGAGCAATGGGGAAGGATTTTAGGTGGTGTTAGGTGGTTAAGTGATATTGGATTAAACTAAAATATGTATATATATTAATAAAATCCATAGTAAATAAATGAGAGACACTCACATGTAAACATTGGTTTCCATCCACAGACTTGAGATGTTACATCTTTACAGATAGTTAAAATAGTTAGATTTAACATATTTATCTATTATTGACCTTCTGATTGCAAAATATACTAGCTGAAATGTTCGCAAGCTATTCTACTCTTCATACCATTAAAAGTTTGATTATTTTCCAATAAGATCTTGTCGCTAGTGTAGGTTAGCAGCCTGACCCACCAGCACTACACACGATAAATAAACTTTTTTAAACTTAATAATTATTTTATTTTTTATTTTTTTACGTTTCAAAATAATTAAATAAATAGAAACATTAAGTTTTATTTTAATAAATTAAATTGCATTTATAATAAAATATATAACAAGTAGCTTCTTTTAAATGTAATATATATATGTATAAAAGAACATGTGTAGATGTACTCATGTGAGTGTAAAACTATCCTCGTAATAACTGATCAATGCATTTCTGAATAAAATGCGTTATTTTTTTATTTGAATATGTGTTCTCTTGAACAATAGGTTTTATGTAATCCTCTTAACCGTGCCTAGTTCTGTTTAATTTAATTCAGATAACGGCCAAGAGTGGTACAATATATACATATATTAAAAATATACTGTATATAATTTTCTTGTTGGCATGCGTCAGGTATTTCGTTTAGTGCATGTGATTAGTATTTAATTTAGCATGTATATTCCTATGGTACAAGATACAAATATCAGTCCGAATGCTTTTTTTACTATGACATACTGTTAGTAGGTTTCGTTAAAAATAAAATTGCTTACATAAAATGTTGTAATCTATCTTTAACGGTTCAGTCGCCGTACTAAAAAGACTACGAAAAGGCAATTTTGTATTAAGTATCACTTGATCAATTAACAGAAGTATTGTAACTGATGTAATGCATACAAATGCCACAGAGTAGATTAAAGAAGCCAGCCATAACACTAGGATAATATTGATAGTTCGCCTCTTATTAATTAGTTTGCGACCGGTAAAAGGATGACAGACGGCGATGTAACGGTCAACTGTGATGACAACGGTAGTGCAGATGGACGCTAAAGAGGCCGTACTCTAAAAGTGACGAAGTAGAGGTCAAAATGTTGATCTCTGGAAACAACAGAAACTAGATAACAAATATATATTTGTTTAACACAATGTCAACGCAATACTAAATACAATTACGAGAAGCTCACCACCTTAGCCTCGCATTCCTAATTCTTAGTGCTCCTCTTGGGTTTACACTAAGCACATATACAAAGATAGGTATGTGCATGGCCACTATTTCTCCTATTTTAAAGCCCAACTATAAATATTTATGGATGTTAACATACAATAACATTTAAATAAATTCAAAGAATAAAATCATCCGTTAATGGAAATACTTGACGGTTTAACTGACAAGAATAGATAGCTAATTATTAACTAACAATTAAAAGGCTCCTTTTATGCACGCGTATTATGCAGCTCGACGCCTAGGTGTAAAGACATCACTACAATGGACAATCAAAGGGACCTCAAGCTTCGCTCTCTTACAGATCCCATTGTTTGTTGGTTTTTGTTTTGCTGCTTCCTTCGACCTGCACAAAACGTGTAAAAAGTGGCCTAGCTCCCAAAAATGAACCTAAAGAGGTCAGGTTCACACCACTCTGAAAATTACAAAGTTTAAGTTAAACTTGATATCTGAAAACAATAAAAACTCATTAGGAAATACATTTTTGTTTGTACATATAATGCAATACTAAATAGAATTACGATTAGCCTCTGGATTAATTCTTAGTCGTTCCCATGGGTTCACACTAAGCACATGTTTTTCGAATTTTAATATTTATGGTTTCAAAAATATATACTTTAACTACGAAAAAAGTTAATTCAATTTCAAATTGTAAAATCACATGTTTACATGACGGCTTAACTGAGATATAAAATAGCTAATGATTAACGAACAATGAAAATATCTCCAAATCAGGTTAATTTTATACAAATGAATAGGCCTATATTTCACCTATAACTGCACAACATCTAGACGTCTATTAAAAAAAAAAACCACTACAAAAACTCCAGCGTCGGTCTGGACAAAACATTCACTATAAAAAAGTATTTACCCATTTTTAAATCATGTTGTATGTAAATTCATTTCACCCAATGTATGCTTTATTAATTTAAAACTTATATAAAATTAAGTTTTGTAATTTGTTATCTTTAGGCCTACTTGTGTTTGCAGAATGGTGTAGGCAAAGCAAAATCTAAAAGCTAAGTAATTTTTATAATTAGAACATTTATTTAAAAGTTTTACTTACATTTTAACGGCCAGATATATATATAAAAAAACACGTAAAAAAATATAAAAATTCATAACCTACAAAAAAAAATTACAAGTATAATCAGCTAGTAATAGAATCACAAGGCAGTTTAGTTGTCAGAGTAAACAGGTGATTGTTATACCATATTTTGAATAAAATATCGGCTAAACGATCATACAATCAATAAATTTATCAATGAATCTGTCAAACCCAACAACTTAAGAAGTGTACATAAGACAGGGAATGGGCTTTACACAAATTAGTTAATGCTTTTACTGAAGAAACTACCCAATTTTAAATTGGCTATGTATCGAGAATCTGCTTCAAGTCAGTGGAGTCAGTCTGTCCACCGATATTGTATAAATGTATACAATTATTTACTTGGTTACCTATTGTCGCAACTTGTAAGTACTGTACAATGTCAATGATTTACGAAATATTCAACATAGGGCATCATAAACGTTTAAAATATTAAAAATTTAAAGTATATTTGTATAATGAGTGGCAAGTTTTATGTGAACTGTATGATATTCCCAATAATTATGTGTTTCCGAATTTTATGATTGAAGAAGTTATAACAAAAATTAAAACCAAAATAAAGTCAAATTATGAAGCATTGTTACACAACAGTGGAAGATCGTTAATATATAAACAGCTGAATTCTAATATAGATGATTTAAGTAGCAAAAGTAAATTTAATCTAATTATTTGGTTTCTGAAAGCCAGGGCGGAATTATTAAATTTAAATAAATATTCCTACACGGCAACATCTAAAATGTGCTCCTTGTGTAATACCAATGAAGAAGAAGACATTCGACATTTTCTTGCTTTGTGTCCCATACTGAAGGAGTGTAGAAGACAAATTTTCGCAAAGGATGTGTTATCAGCACAAGAATTAATAGAACACTTAAATGGAAGACATTGGTGTAAAATAAGTCGCTTTTGCAGTAAAGCCTAGAAGTATAGGACTAGTTTAATCAAGGAGTTTAATTTTTAATTTTTAATTTATTCATTAATTTATTATTATTATTATTTCCATACATATATATTTATTTATATATATTGACTAGAAAGTGTGGTTCAGTTGGAAAATTTATCAATTTACTCTCTTTGATCTCAGTCTCTTTTGATTTTGTTTTTGTAAGACCAACTAATTTGGATTGGCAACCCCTCTGACGGTTTTCCGACCAAGAGTATTGTCTGAATTTTTGAGGAAATTGTAATAGTTTTGTATATTAGTTCAATAAAGACCTATTATTATTATTATTATTATAATTAAAAATTTCCAAAATAAGTACAATAACAAACAAAAACAGTTAAAGAACGGTTTAACTGACAGAATAAGTAACTAACTATTAATAAAAACTGAAAATACCTCCATAAAATACCTAGGTGTAAATATAGATAATTACAATGGGGAACATGTGGCCTCTCGCTTCACGCTCTTTTTTTCCTGCCGGCTTCGGGATGCATATAACGTTTGCATAAAAGTAACATAACTCCTAATAATATCCCATTTCATCAATTAAAAATGTTATTATAACAAAGTATTTCATATATTTTTTTAAATAAAAACGTTTTTCAATTCATTACAAAAATAGTATGTTTTGTTAAATTAATCTCAAAACGTACTAAGAATAAAACACAGCATAAAATTCTCACAAAAATACTTTTAATGGTCAAACGCGTTTCAAAGACAAAGCCGTCTTCTTCAGCGACATTTGAGCTACAACAAAATTATAATTTGTCGTGGAAACTATCTGATCAATAAATGTATTTTTGTATTTTTGTGAGAGTTGGGAATTGTGTTCTGCGTTTTTATTTTTAGAAGTAATATTTCTTACGAGTCAAGCTCAATGTATTTATAAACTTAAAACTAAACTGTAAAAGACGTGAGATAACATCTATAATCGCCCGACCTTAGGTTTTTTTGAGAGAAAAAATTATAAAGTTTTGCCCATCAAAGGAGTATTTTATTTTAGTATCAGGAATAACAATCAAAAGAGCACCCACCCATCCGTTGGATGAAACATTTCCCAATTCACTAAAAACCACCCCCGATGGACACTTTTGTCTAATTTTTCTCATTTAACTCATAATACATTAGTCGGACAGAAATGATGAATAGGAACAAAAGTAGTACTTATAAAATTCTACATAAAGAGTGTCTGTTCATAATGTGTCTAATACTTACCGGTTTCGAGTAAACAGCATTCGAAGTTAATAACAGTTTGAAGCGCGTAGATAAAAGTTACTCTAATATGGTTTTTTAAGCAAATATATGAAAATTATTTGGTTTTGGGATAAAATTTGATAGGAGTAAAATAATAGAGCGTAATGTTTAGTAGTATGTATTGCGATAATGCACTTATGCTGAGATCAAACAAATTTACGCGTTTAGAACTCCTGTAATATTTTCTATTCAAGTACATCTTATATTTTTAAAATTCTGTCTTTGACCGTCAGCGGTCGAACTTCGTACATCGGTTGAAGTTTGAGAACATTTTATTTTTTTTCCGATAGAATGTCAAATTGTTTTTCACAAAGTAAGCAATCTGTTTTGCAGTCAAATTTTTCCACTAACCTTAATCTTTGGCCTCGTTCTTTGCTGCTTCCTGATCATTTTTGCAAAACATTCCGTAAATTTCTTTCTTTTATATATTTTCGTCTACATATTTTCTTTCCGTAATATTCATCATCTGCTCACGTTTTTGTCCATTAGCGTTTTTTTAACTACTATTAAATTTGCAAAACCCTTTTACGAGCACAATTTTACCATCTTTAATACGTTTCTTTTTGCAAATGACAAAATTGCATGTGTGATCCATACCGACAAAAACACCTTTATGCTCTATTACGTAAAAAACTTTATTCTTGGTTTCTACGTTCTTTCACTTTTCACTACAAAACATTCGTACTATATTGCAGTTTTATTTTACGATTGAATATTTGTCTACAATATTCGTCTTTTTCTAAAGTACAAACTGTCTAATTCACTACCGTTGTGTTTACTAGAGCAGCTGTGCGACCTAAAACCCCTAACGGGTTTATTCTATACGTAAAAATTTGCAAAAATACGTAAAGACTCTTTTAAAAAAAAATTACTCTTAAAACCATTTTACAATAATGTTTACCTACGCTTTTCATATTGTTATCAACTTCGATTGCTGGTTACTAGAAAGCGGTAAGTATTAGTCAAATTATTAATAGAATACTTTTTTGTAGTATTGTAGGAGGGACATTTTGATCTTATTCATTAGTTCCGTCCGACCAATAGATTCCAAGTTAAATGAGGAAAACTAGCACATAGTATCCATCGGGCGTGGTTTTTCGCCTATTAGGGCTATGTTCGTCCGGTTACATCAGGCAGTAGCAACTCTTGATCCTAAAAATAAACAATCTTGTGAAGGGCAAAACTTTATAAATAATTTCCCGCGAATTATATTTTTAGTCTACTACTGCCTCTATGAGTTGTGATAAGGAGGGCTCAGTTGACAGAGCTGTTTCTCGGAAAGCTAAATGTCCCGAGTTCAACTCCCGGTCTTGGTCTATTTTTTTAATATTTTTTTTTTTCACTTGTAATTTAGTTTACATAAAAGCTTAACTGCACCTTACATACAAAACCTTTCTTTTTATATTATTGACAACATTTTATCTCTATATATACTGTCTGGGATACATGAATGGAATGCAGTAAAGTAGGCTTCAATGTTATTAATATTATAATTAATTTATGTAACATTTCGAGGAAAGTTTAATTTATAAATAGCCTGGCATGCACGCTATGATAATACGGAATACTTATTATAATACCCTCATTAAAACAAAGCACTCAAGCTTGCAATGTAGTTTAAATTATTATATTTGCTTGTTTGGGCGAAGTGCATGCAGAATAACTCAAATCCAGTAATCAGTTCTAATTTACTTGATTCGTTATGACAAAGTAACTCGCAAAGCCAATATTTCATTGTATTAAACTTTTTGTTATGCGTTCAGCACCTTCCGAGTATCAATTCTTATGTTTGCTCCTCATTTTTAAGAGGTTTGGTAAATGCTTTGTTTACTAACTACAACTAAGCTTTGTTTTAAACTACAACTAGCTTACAGCTTACTAATTCTGTAGCTTTGATGTTGGTTTTCGATTTATTAGACTCTGCATTAGAAATCACGTTTTACTTTTTAAGAATATTTTCTTAAATTACCCAAAGAAACAGTAACTCTAAACCCTCATTTGTTAGAATCTCTTCTTATTTTTAAACTGCATTATGAGTTATAACAAAAGTTTTGAGAAGCTACCAAGATTTATGTTATTCATAGCTACTTCTTTTTATTATAATCACTTTTTCTCTGACTGTTGTATTATCTGCAAAGATGTTTTTTTATTGTATTCGCTTCTTACAATAAGCTTATATCGCATTTATACAGAATATAGAGCAAATATCTAGTTAGTAGAGTTAGTGGAACTCCTACATATAAATTCTTTGTCACAGTGTTCTTCCTTCTGATTGACTCTAAAGCATCTTTCTGATAATTTTATTCGACAATATACCAAAGCTGGTGTCGGCAGTTAAATAAAGATGAAGTAAGACAGTAAGCTTGAGGAATTTAAATAATAAAAAAACGGCACACATACGGAGGTTTTAATGCAAAACCTATGTTCAGTGAAAAGTTCATAAGAAGAAATAAACTGCTAATAAAGAAATGATAGTTAATTCTTTGTAATAACTTTGAATAATGTAATAGAAAGCTTTGTTATTTTGTTTGCTTAGGCCTAAAAATACATTGCGTTTCAAAATTTTTTCAACATCAAAATTAAAAGAAGTCAAATTTAATTTGAACTATTAATTCAATTTAAGTGATAACCCTTCGATTTCAGGGTATGTATTATATAAAAATTAGAATTAAAATGTTCACATTTGAGGGGGACTACTGAAACAGACAATTATGTTGCTAATATTTATATGAATCAACTGATGGAAGTTGTACTGTTTTGATACAGTAAAAATGTTTAACTGACATCTAGGATTTTTAGTTTCATTTACACTAATCTACACTTGGTCTTTAAAATAATTTCTATGAATAGCTTTCTGGTTATAGTTGTTTTAGTTGTTTTAGGGGTAAGAACATAAGTTATTTTGGATATTTTTTTAACCCTAGAACCGGCCGATCGCACGTTTCGTGCTATCACTCCAAATAGTTCTAAAGTTGAGGGCTGTTTTATAGACCCTTGCAATTGG
>JAGFPH010016120.1:0-19863 GCA_018207615.1 Philaenus spumarius
TCCAATATTTTTTACTCAATTATTAGCTGTTTAAACTAATATTATGGCAGATGTTACTTTGAAAAAAAATATTTAATTAGGACGGAAATGATTTCTTAACTTTATTTAACAACAATTAAAGTTCGATTTATGTATTACTTTTAGTTTTATACAATATTAGTATTATATACCAATCTGTAAATCCAATATTTACTTTACTCAATTATTAGATGTTTAAACTAATATTATGGCAGACATTACTTAAAATAAAAGCTATTTAAATAGAACGGAAATAATTTCAAAACCTTTTTTAAAAACAATTAAAGTTTGATTAAGTGTTACTTTTAGTTTTATTTCATATCCTGTATATAGTTAATACATTGGCCAATGGTTGCAAATTATTCACAGAATGAGAATACAGTCCCAAACCATGTAGGATAATATTTCTCATAAATAAACTATGAATTGATATAAAATTTACCATTATTAAAAAATAAAAATAAAACAAATTTTAATCATCACCCAACAGGACAAATATTGTACTTACTACCTATGCCTGCACAGAGCATAATTAAACACCACGTTCTGTTGTTTATTGGTGTCATTTTTTTTTCAAATAGACTTGTGCAAATAACAAGTCTAACAAATTTCTAAGGGAAAGGTATTCAAATTTATACAATATGATACGTTTTAAAATCTTTATTAAGCTTTAATTAATGGTAGACCAGAAACCGGATCTGTAATTAGGTGGACACTAAGGCGCCCATTTAACAGTAGCCGCCAAATCATATTTAAATTACAGTAAAGGAGCCAAAGGTAACAAATCTTTCTATTACTTCTCTTGTAGAATTGCTAGATAACTCTTGACTGCCTTACGTGGTAATTTGCATTTTATTTAGCAGATTGTGCTAATTTAATGTAAAACTAGAGGCCTGTGCTGCTCCGCAGCATTGAAATTAATAATACAATATTACTGAACTTAATAATGGTGATAATATTCTAGTCAAATTAGTAGGCCTCTCAGAGAAGTATACATTTTTATACAGTGATACAAAAATAATTAATAACAAAAAAATAGTAAAAATGTATTTAAAAAAGTAAAAATAAACAGTCGTCTTTGGCCTTTTACAATACTTCTTTCCAAACAATATTGGCTGTGCGTCGACCTTATTATGAACACCATAGTCAAAAATATAAATTTTTTAAAGTAGCGTTCAATAAATCATTACACACGGTGAATTAGCTTTTCTTCGAAGTTTTAGAATTGCTTGAGTCATTAGACTCTGTCTGAGGCTTCCCAGTTTTCGTTCCAGTTTCCACTTTGAGTTGTTTACGCTTCCATTTAGTAAATTTGGTGTTCCTACCAAAATCCATAGTAAATACAACTGGATTTGAGAACACACAAACAATGCAATAACTCAAAATTAATAATAGACTAATAATCACCTCAACTACGAATTCATAGTTTCATGATTGAAATTCGGCAGATAAATAATAAAAATTTTTGAAAGCCTAAATAAAATTTAATTGCACATAAAAAATAAAATAAATACGTTTCCACTATCAATTCTAAATAAAAAATAATTATACGTATGAAAGAATATTTAATCATATTTTCCACGAACATATGTTAAAAACGTATGGTTAACAAAAGGAGGAATGGATTTTATAAAGACAATTTGGGAAAAGTGTGAAAATATTTAACTTTATGTTGGTTGTCCATAGTGTGTTTGCTTAAAACTCGTCCAATTTCAATAATCAACGACTTAAATGAAAACCGGTATTTCTATGAAGGTTCTTAGGCTAAAATATATAATATAATTTACTAACAATTTGAGATATGAATCTTTAATTAAAGGCAAAATTTAGAAAAATGAAAATTTATGTTGTTTGGAGGTCCATAACTCGCCTTAAACTCAACAAATTTGAATGATCTCTATCTCATATGAAAGGAAAACGGAGCGAGGGCCAGCCGATCTTTTGCCGTGGGGGTCATAAACTGTCAAAACAGCCAGGTAGGGCTGAGGGCCAGTCGACTCCCCAGAGCGGAAGTGATTCAGGGGAGGGGTAAGATTAAATGCATAGAGTACGACTCTAAACTAATTTCTATAGAAGAGTTTTTAAGGTTAATAATTATACAAATATTATAATCATACTGTTATCGGCAAAATACTGTGACTAAACAGTTTAGGTAAGTCCTCTAGTTTTTTTTTAATTCTAATTATATAAAGTGATAATACAACGAAATATTATAATTATACAAATATTATAATCATACTGTTATCGGCAAAATACTGCGACTAAACAGTTTAGGTAAGTCCTCTAGTTTTTTTTTATTCTAATTATATAAAGTGATAATACGACGAAATATTATAATTATACAAATATTATAATCATACTGTTATCGGCAATATACTGTGACTAAACAGTTTAGGTAAGTCCTCTAGTTTTTTTTTAATTCTTATTATATAAAGTGATAATACGACGAAATATTATAATTATATAAATATTATAATCATACTGTTATCGGCAAAATACTGTGACTAAACAGTTTAGGTAAGTCCTCTAGTTTTTTTTTTTATTCTAATTATATAAAGTGATAATACGACGAAATATTATAATTATACAAATATTATAATCATACTGTTATCGGCAAAATACTGTGACTAAACAGTTTAGGTAAGTCCTCTAGTTTTTTTTATTCTAATTATATAAAGTGATAATACGACGAAATATTATAATCATACTGTTATCGGAATACATAAACGATAATTAAAACCTTTCCACCCCCACACCCACCGCACAGTAGAACAGGTCACTGATCCCTAGCCGGCTGGCCCTCGCTCCGCCAAGCCTCTGGCTGTCAAATTACCCTCGTCAAAGTTTTTAGGCAACTGGCCCTCGGCCCTAGACTCCATATGAAAGCCTGTAATTCAATGAGTATTTCAAGACCAAAACTAACTACGTACCTATAGTAAATCCGGAGATATATGAAAAACAACATAAGACAATGCTGCAAATTTGAAACTCCCGTAAGAAATGCATGGGGACGAATTTTTGTTTGAGTATAAGTCGAGTTACGGGGTAGATAAATTAATGCAGATGCTTCATGGCAAATTTGGGCAAATCCGAGGACCATGAGATTTCAATATGCACACGAGGACAGTGTGTTTTGTATACGAGGACATGTTAGTGTAAATGGTTATCCGAGGACCATTATTTTTCACGTGTTTACGAGGACAGTGTAGTTAACTAGAAATTATTAATTCTGTTATACTACTTTAAAAACCCCCATTTTAGAGACAATAATATAATATCGATGATTATATCTTCCCATTTTATTATTGATTGTGTCAAGGCATTATGCGTCGCAGATTTCCGAATTAGTAATATCAGTGTTGTCGTGCGGCAAGTGTTATCAGTGCCTCGCCCCTACCTTCAAGGTCGTCAAGGGCCATTGTACCCTCCTTATTTGCACTTCCCGTCAATCCCTATCGTTCAACAGTTGTGTTGTCGCTCATTTTTTTCGCAGTTTGTTTTGTGGACTGATTTTTGCCATCCCCTTCCCATAATAGAGTACAGACTCTCTTAATCTCTTGCACGATCTGTTCAATCGCGGTACTGCTCACGTTATTTCTGAACTGAATTGCAGACAAACGGATTAGCCTAGGAGGAAGTGTAAATTTAGTGTATCTTTAATTTTTTAAATCTAAACATTTGTGTCATTGTTTAAGCGAATTTCCTCTATAGGGAAGAAGCTATTACCGTAGTTGGCATGGTAAGATCTAAGCCCGTGACCATCGTTTTGAGTTCGCCAGATGCGAAAAACACAATTCGTTACAAATTGTACATATGTATATCTGTATTTGTGTATGTGCCGTAGGCACAACAACTCTCGTAAAATAGGTCCGATCTTGATAAAATTTGGTACAATTGTGTAACGTAGCATCTAATTGGTTAAGTTTGAAACCCAGATAGATTGCACTACCGGCAGAGTGTTTTGCAGGGGTGTTTGTACCCCAAAAATGGGTTTTCTGACTTTTCATATGTAAAATGTTTAGAAATCAAATTTTAATTTGCTCCATAATTTCAAATATAAAAAATAAACAATTTGTGTTTTGATCTTAGCTCTATAACAATTGGTTACTGAGATATTGAAAGTGCTAAACACAGTACGTTATCCTATGTTATTCTTGTGGTAAATAAGTACAAATTTGATATCTTGCTTATGTTGAACATATACTTATGAAACTTGGTATGCTGGTTTATCTAGTTGAGATCTATTGATATTTGCATAAACATATCTATTTTTTCTGTCCCCATGTCAGCAAACCTACAGATTTAGTTTTAATGTTATTCTTAAGGTGAATAAGTAAAATTTTATAACATGCTGACTGATGAAAGTTGGTATGTGGCTTAATCTAGTTGTCGTCTATTGTATTTGCATAAATACCCGCAGTTTTTTGGTCCCTGTGGCAGCAACCCTACGTACTCAATCCAAATGTTATCATTATGGAGAATAAGTAAAACATTATAAACATTTACTTATGAGCATGTACCGATGAAACTTGGTTTGTGGCTTTATCTAGTTACGTTGTATTATGAAATATGAAAAACAAAACACAATTCATTTTCCACCATGTCATCAAACCTGCATACTCAACTTTAATGTTGTGAGAGTAGTCTCACAATTGCAGACCATTCAATACAATAGTCTCACTTGTTCTGAATCTTTGACAACCTAAAAATCATCCAATCTAAATAAAGTAGGAACCGTTGGAAAGTAAATGTTTCAAACTTCAATTTTTGTATTTACAAATGTTTTCTAAAACGTTTACTTACATGCGTAATCATCGTATTAAGATTGTAGTTGTATTCACACGGTACGCAAGAAAACGAACAGAAATAGCGCGCAACTTCGTTCTTTTCTAAGAATCATAAAATCCAGACAAACTTGTTTTAAATAGAATTTCTGGACACCATTAGATTCTTCAATATTTGCACTTTTTAAAACTGCCAACTAATCATTCGTCACTCTCATATTTTCTTAGATAGGAGTATTTCTAGAAACCCTTGAAATTAGACAGTTTTCTACCAATAAATAAGCTATTTTTTAATTGACATAATTATGATGTAAAATCAGAGATATTTGTTTAAAGTTCTTTATATCGATGTAAAGAGGAAATTCTATACTCTCTTAAACCTTATTTTTAGTGTTAGGAGGCTATTAGATTTTGTTCATGAAATATAGTTATTCTACAGTCAGCTAAAGCACCCAGAACTTGTTTGACCGTTAGAAAATACAATATTTTAGAATAGGACAAAATTTCAATCTTCCGTATGGGTTGCGTGAGTGAGAGTAAAGTATATATTCTTAATTCCATTTTCAAAATACTATACTGTATGTGTGCCTTTGTTAGTGGTCTTGTAGTAGAAACATTAAAACTGTTGTTTTGTGAAAAAAAATTGAAATTTATTTTATTTATTTTATTTATTTATTACCAATAATTCCTTTACATGTATAAATACATAAAGGACCTATAGGGGGCACAAATGCCCGTACATAGGTTGGTCCCTAAATTAAAGATAAAAAAAAAGAAGAAATTAAATTGAGCTAGAAATCACGCCCAATAATAGTAAGTAATAGTATAATACAATATAATATAACAATAATAATAGTTTAATTGAAATTGATGTATATTGTTTTTATTATAAAGTGTACCTAGATTATCTCACTTGACAAATAATTTATTTAAAAAAAAAAAACTTTCTTTCATACACATTCAGTTTATTTAATCTATGCTAAATCCACTTATTTTCCTATTAATTTTCTTTTTATAAACATTTACACTACAAGATAGCGATTTTAACTCATTTGGCAGTTCATTGAAATACTTCGCTGCATAGTAAACGTAGCTTCTCTGCCCAATGGTTAGAGAGTGTTTTGGTAGGGAAATATTCTTAAACCTAGTATTTCTTGGCTTGCTTAGAAATTGATATATTATATTTTTATACACTTTTATTTACAACTAAATTACAAAACTTTTGTATATTTTGAAAAAAATTACAAACATTTAAGGTTTTTATGTAGACTTGAAGTTCGATTTTATTTTCTTCAATTGAACATTCTTTTAATTCCTGAGCTAATAACTTTTACAATTTACACCAATGATTTTTTTTTATACATATATTCTTTGGACTTTTTTTTATAAAAAAGCTATGGAACCTTTTGGATTCGAATACAATTACTATTTTTTATAATTTTTAGGAAATATGCTTGCAAAATCTCCAAAATATTTAACATTGGCAGTTAGAGGGGTTAATTATTAATTTATTGAGTTTTTTATTTGTAGGTGTGTGCTATTATTACTAAACGTATTATTTAATAAATTAAAAGTGAGTGTAGAATTATTTTTAAAGATAAGCGGTATAATGAAGAATCATAGGAGTGGTATTCATAAAATTAAACGTAATTTGTTTTAATGGTAAGGTTATCATTTATATTAAGAAGCAATTTTACGAAACTTTGATTTATAATCAGTTTGAAATTTAGAAACTTCCGTTTAAACACCACCAATAATACCCAAATATTTTTTGTCAGACTAATAGTTCACTTGAGCTTTGATTTAAACTTCTCCTCCCGATCTGGGATTCCCCACACCTCTTCGCGTCTTACACTATCCAGGCTTTACGAAGAAACGCACGAGCTCTACCACTTATTTTTATTAACAAGTAAGTAAACAGTACGTAATGTGACATTTTTGCTGCTGTGGCAACACTTAACAATTACCACTGAATACACCGTATAAGGTACAGTTATTCATACCATGAAAGGAATTGGACAGGAATAGGAAAGGAATCTCACGGACGTGAATTTTGGTGGGGTGGCTACCGGTGACTACATATACCAGGAAAGGAACAGTAATGTATTCTGGCATGGCGATGCGCGCCGCTGACACTGTCAGACCACTCCCGCTGCGCCGGCCGGCGTGGAGTCGTTTTTGTTTCCGCCCCATAGGCTACAAATAATTTTAAAAAATCATTGCAAATTCAAATGCATTAATTAGGAAAAAGAAGATTGTTAGAAAAATGATAAAAATGTAAAAAGTCAGCAACCTAATTTTCACATTTATGTATTGTCCTAAAAATGTGTATCAGGCTACTTTAGTTAAATGGCTTCTAACTTTTCTTTTATGTAATGACTCATTAACATTTTCGGCATTGTGGTGTAATCCAATTGTGAAATACTTCTTAAACGATGCTTTCATTGACATAATAATATGATTTTACTATGAATTATATTATAACTTTTACTATGAATTGTAGGTACCAAATATAGGTACAACAAATCGATATTTTACTATTTTATATTTGCTTATATATAATATGCAGCTTTCAATATTTTCCCGAAAACTTTGCTAAATTACACCCTCCCCCCCTTTATTTTGAAAGTAATAGCCTACAAATTTGAAGACAAAAAAAACAGTGCTGGCACACTCATAAACATGACAGGCTAAGTATATAGCAAAAGAAAGTATATTAGGTTTTCCACTACGTTGTATGCTTAGTATGTGTTGTGAGCAATCACATTTTACCTTTAAATAAAATATATTGACATTTTACCCACCAAAACAGTAATTTCGGCCTAATGAGCGTATTTTTAAACGAATTTCAATAATATCTCAGAATTTGTTAGAACTTAGTAAATCTGTAGTAATAATATTGCACAGTGTGTGTTGTAGGTTTAAGGAGGGGCGAGAAAAATTGGTTTTAAATTTTACTAAAAAAAAACAAAATTTTGTATAATTTTATACTTTTGTGAATTTTGTAGATTGATCATTATAGACGACTGATAGACAAATAATTTGATATTTTGTTTTTCTCTCTACGATGTTTCGTTGCCTTAATAATATAAGGCTCTAAAATATATTGACATTTTACCCGCCAAAACAGTTCTTTCCGCCTAATTTCAATAATATTTCAGAATTTGTTAGAACTTAGTAAATTTGTTTAGTATTGTAAGCTTTCCAACAGTCTTTAAATGAGTGGCCTCCCCGTTAACCGATTAGTACCGAAATATCTGTGCAAATTCATGATTTTTTAGGCTTTTTAAGCTTAAATATATGAAATAAAAATGTAAGTATACCCATAGTTTTATTCAAATCTTCACTCTTAACATCATATCTATTTGTAAAACAATATACAGAAATTACTTAGAAAATCAATAATTTGTTTATTTATAGCTACGAAAGTCCTAATCGGTTACCATTTGGTCCCAGTAAAGTAAGCGAGGAATCAATGATGGCGAGTGGATTTCGCAGACTCATCCGGATGTTGATTAGTTTACTCAAAGTACGTTGCCTATGGAAATGACAGTCTTAACGATTTATGACTACAATTAGCGGCATGTCTGTGTTTTTAAGAAAACTAGAAGGTTTATCACTTTTCTATCTGTCAACCAAGTAACAACTGTGCTGCCACAAAATTTTTATCAGGAAAAAATATAAAATTTTAGGTAAATAATGTTCATTTTGTTTCTTACACCAACAATTTAGATTTTCTTGAGGTCGTGTAATGATAAACTGATTTGTATAAATTAAGATTTGTTCTTCGTTATTTAAAAAATTTAAAACCTCTAATACAATTTTTATTTCTGAGGAGGTCTCATATAGTTGTCAATGGTATTTAAAATATCCTTTTCGACAATCGTATTATATTAATTTTAGTTTAAATTAGGCTTTTTTTCTGCCTTTTTGGAAACATATTTTGTGTTTTTATAAACTAGGCTAATGGCTAAAATTATGTCCGCCCATCTTCGTCTAGTCTAGGGTGCTCGTCGGTCGTTTGTTAGTGGTCAGTTTTCCCTGGAACTGAGATTTAATAATTGTATATTCATTGCATCACCATCACCAGTAAATGAGGGTAGTTGGCAGATTTTCTGTACTACGTGGGCATGCAGAACAATATTTTCCTCTAACCAAGCCAAAGAAGGGTTTTGATGGTAGCAATAATTAATTAGATTAAAATATTTAATACAATACATCACTTTTATTTTTCTAAAGATTTTCCAGCCAAGGGGCGCACCGGTGTTCCGGTGGGCCAGGCCAGGCCTGAAGGCCGTTATATACTAGCTAGTAGTCATATCTTAAAGTCTTAAAAGGTTTCTTGAACACCCAGGAAAATGGCTGCCCTAGTCTTTTAAACTGAACATGTAGTAATTAAATATTACACAAGGTGAATAAATAATATAATACCAATTTATTATACAGAAAAAAGTTATTGTAAAGTTTTGTAAAACTTATGGTAACATTTTTAGTTTACTTTGTAAGTTTGTTTAGTTCCCGTAACATGTGCAGTAATTGTCAAAAAAGTAAAAGTAAAATACTAAACTTAAAGTGATGTCCTCAGATACACCGTGTACAACGCACTCGAAACACGCTAACTAGGTAACATAGCTCGTTCCAGACGCACTATCGGTTATTTAGAGATTGAAGAAACTTGGCAGCAATGGATACAACTTGGCAATAATGGATACAACAGGAAGCAGGAAGAAGTAAATAGACGCATTCAGTCCTCAGATAATGCATACAAAATAATATTCATAACACACTTGTGTGTTTAAAAATGACGAACGGGCGACCTCGGATACTGCGAGAAAGGTGGTCGAACAAACACGGTGTGTTTTCGCCACGACTGCAGCGCGCCAAATGGTCAAACGCTGAACTACAGATTCGACGTAGGGAGGCATCTGAGGACATTAAAAGGAAATTTGTTTTTTGCATGAGGCAACCTGAAAAGGGAAGTTATAGAAGAATCTAATGAAATTTGTATTTGAGGACACTAAAAATGTCCTCGGATGCAAAAATGTCCTCGGATACACGGTGAAAACTCAACCCAATGTCCTCGTATACACCACCTGCCACCCGCACACAGACACACAGACACACACACAGACATCACTCCGAAAACCACTTTTTTAGGTTCAGGGGGGCCCAAAACGGATATTTCCACCAAAAACTCAAACTCGAAAATTTTGACGAATACAATACTTTCTCCATATACTATGGTATAGGGGGAGAAATTAAAAAAAGGAAGGGCATTATGAGTGAAGATATACAAGCTGGTTTCTTTGGAGTTCAAACAAGGAGTTTAAATTAAAGAAAGGCACACAGCTAAGTTCATTTAGCCATACAGAAATACTTTTTTCCCAGAAAATTATGAAAGATTTCTAAGAAAATATAATTAAAAACACTTTTAAAAATTGATAGTTGCTTAAAATGTCCTTTTATGTAGGTTTGACACCGGCAGCCGAATAGTCGAGATATACACCTGTTCGACTTGACAACACTGCCGGCAGCTAAATGTACCCATACCAAACATATATGGCAGCCAAAAGGGACCTATATACACGCTGCGCCGAATAGCCGCAATCTTGCTGCTGCCAAATAGCACCAATATTGAAACATGATCTTAAAGGAGTCATAAATTAATAAAAATTTAATACAGTGATCCGTAGAAGGTCACAATCAATTTAGCAAGTTAAAACATGGATATACTCTTCTCTAAAGGGTGGCAGCCAAATAGCTTACTTTTTGACGGCCGCCAAATAGATAGGTGTATTTATATATATATATAAAATACAAATGTTTAAAATCAGCTGCCGTTTTTCAATATGGCGATGCACTTTTTTTAAGATTTGTTATAGAAACCTTATATTTATGTTAAGTTAAAATTTTATATAAAACTGTTAAACCCTTCATGCTATTGAAATTTGTGTTATAAACCGAACCGTTTTCCTACTAATTGAGGTCAAAATTAGGATTTTTGGAAATTTGGCCTAACAAATTTGATGTGGCCCAAATAAAATAAAACACTCTGTATTATTTAAAGCATTAAAGCAATTATGGCCTCTTACCACTCCAGATAAGCTGTTGTAGTTGGTACGGTGTGACCGCTTGTCCCAGCTTCCGTCCACAACAACTGTGATAAAAGGAACACCTTCATTATCCACATATCCGTGCTGCCTCGCCAGAGCCGCCTCCTCAGCCGCCGCTGCTTTAATCTCTACCATCGCTGTCTCCTCCCAAGCCCGTGACACTGTCGAGTGATGATGATCGTATGTCTTTACGCTCATACAACCTGTTGCGAACTGGTGAATCCTCCTCCAATGGTCATCACCGACGCCACGGCAGCAGTGTTTACGTCCATGTAGTCCTCTTTTTCGGGTTCACTCCATAATGTGTACTTCAAGCTGCACATATTGCAGACGAAAACGAAACCCGACCTCAACCCCCGAAACACTTCTTGACAATAAACCATGTTGCGTAGAGTACATCCATACTGTTCCCCGTGACATCTCATTTTAACAATATGTGTTAAAAAATAATCAATGTCCACTATACACCTCCCAGACAAAGGCTCGACCGAATTTTCACATGGAGAGCTATCACTTTCAATAACAAGGTCATTATATTGGGGAACAGGGGTCTCTAGTTGGTAGTTATTTGCAACGGTACTATCAGAACCTGAAGGATTAGTAGAGCTTTCACTAAAATCGGTAACATTGCATAATCGATTGTCTTGATCACTGCGCATACTTTCAGATAATTCATCGGATGAAGTTTTAGCTAAATTGAAGCTATCCAGCACACACCACTCCTGAAACCGTTGCTTGTTTCTGCATTTCAGTTTACGAATTTTGTTCTTTTTATTCCTCATAACTAACACACTAAACACTATCTCTAAGCAACTAAATCTTACACTTTACTTTGGCTTAAATAGATTCATAATGAAACATATTTACAAAGAGTTTATGTCGGGCACTAGACACTACTGTACAGATGCGCAAAAACCTTTACAGAAAAGAACAGAATTCATATCAGATCCATACAATGCAAACTCTCCACCGATAAATACTGAAGGGGTGAGACGGAATGACAGTGCCTTCAAGGTCAAAGACTGCCTTATAGGACAGCAGGAGACAGCTAGGCCCGCTCTCTTGCGGAAAAAGCTGGAACTAACTGCAGATTTAAACATGCCGTTCGGCGCATAACGGCCTACGTAACATTACTTCATTTAAACGTAAATTATCGTTTAATCTTTCCTCCTAAAGCATTGAAAATTTAACAGAGTTTTAAGAACTAATTTACTAAGGGAACTGTAAAAATTAAAGTCTCAAAAAATAAACCATTTTTTTGTAAAAAATATTTGTTTTTAGTATTCATTTTTTACTCATAAAGCAAATAAAAACTACAAACAAAATTTCTTATCTCATAGCGCCCTAGATATTTAAATTACGATCACTTTGGTATGTGAAAAATTATTTTGGGATGGTAAATAACTCTTCAGCGGCTGTTTGAAATTAACATTGCTCTTATGGCGGGCAAATCCAAGATGGCCATGAGCCTCCAAGGACTCTTAAGCTACTACAAAATGCCAACAAGGCAGTTTCAGTGATGCGGTGGATAATATATTACAAAAGAAAGATGTTTGTGAGCTAGCATTTTAAAGTGAGCTAAATTTCAGAAAAGTATTATGTAAAAAAAAAAAATATGAAAAAAGTGGAGTCTTTAAAGTATCTTGTGAAATGTGTAGAGCAGCATACACTGGCCTCATAAGCCAAATTTGTTAATCAAAATGATTAGCAGAACAAAGTTGATGGCTGAACATTTTTTATTACTGAAATCTGTCTAGAAGACATTTAGAAATAGACTAGTATGTGCCATACTTGGGAGGCAATACTTTACCCTGGTGATCTACCAATAACAGATAGAGTGATAACAGGAACAATCCCCCCCCTGTAACGATGATTTAGCGGTTATAGCCATGGATGACCTACCAAACCTAGCTTTTCTTAAACTGAAAACAGTCTTGGTAAAATATTAGAATAGCTTTTTGATTGGTGTATTAAAGAATGAATCCAAATCTGTTCATTCCAGACAACACCGTCAAGATACCTGTCCATGTGACGTTAAATAGACACCAAATTCCACAAAGCTAAATTATCTTGGACAGATGATTAACCTGGAGCACATTTTCACCACGGTCCTGTCGATGGACTGGCTTATTTACAGATAATACCAACGTTTGACAAAAAATAAGCTTTTGCTGTAGAGATGTGTTTTAAACCTACTTCATTTATTTCTATTGATTTTTGACAAGCATATTGCATAGCAAGTGTCACACCTATAACTATTTATAAATTATACTTATAAACTTATACACTAAACACCTATACTTAGATTACGTAAACACTTAACAATTACACCAATCACTATAATATAACATATTACTGCTTTAAAATAGATAAATGAAATACAAATAAATATGGTAAAAGACCATTTTCATATGAGTCATTTCAGTTTAATCATTTCAGTTACATCAATAATTGTATCACATCAGTAATTAGATATTTTAAAATTGCAACGAAATACATTTAAAAAATACATAACTAAAACAAGATGCATCGAGAGCACAATATGAACACATGATGTAAAATGATCAGCCAATTTGAACTTTAAAATTCTAAAAAGTTTTCAATTCAAAATGTGAAAAATTAAAAACGCCTACATGACTTTGCTGTTAAAGGTGTTAAGCAAGAAATAAAAGATAGAATAAACGCTTAGAGGAAATGGTGAAATACCCTGGCATAACACCTTATGGATGATGAGTTTCCAACAGTACAGAGACTGAAAAGAGCACCACATGATCTGTTCTCATTGTAATAATGTTGTAAACATGTCACTGGGTATGTTGGCTAAATACTGTTTCAAGAGGATAATTTTCACTCTCTAATTTGTCTGTATGATACATGACTGCTGAACATTTCAAGAGGATAATGTTCACTCTCTAATTAATTTATCTGTGTGATACATGACTGCTGAATATTTCAAGAGGATAACGTTCACTCTCTAATTTGTCTGTATGATACATGACTGCAGAACATTTTAAGAGGATAATGTTCCCTCTCTAATTTGTTTGTATGATACATGACTGCTGAACATTCTTTTCTTAGTCTGTACACTATGAAAATGCCATAATAGACAAAACTGGCGTGATTAAAATAAAATTTGTGGAAGTAATAAATGAGTTTTTATTTTTTAGTGGGTTGTACACAAATTTGTATACATCGTTTTGTAGTTTTAAAATTTGTTTAAACCAATGTTTGAAATTGATTCTTATTTTTTTTTTAAATGTGTTTATAATAATTATGCCTAGCATTAGAAAATTGCAACAACACATACTCTGAAGTATATCTTAAGTTTTCTTATTATTGAAATTTTCTAATTTATTGCATTGAATGTGTTGAATGATATAATTCCGTATTATTATATTCAATTGGTCATAATACAAATTTGAGTATGTGCAATCACTTTCAAACTTGTGCATTATGAGTGAACTATATTAAATTTTTATAATCTGATTATGTAAATTAACCGCATTCGCTTTTATAAAATTGTGAGTTTATTATAAACACTAGCAATTCTTTTGTTGGTTATCGTTTACCACCGAACACATGCTGGGGACATTTTGTTTTCTATTTGAAAATTGATTAGAGTTTAGTTGACTTTCTTCATGAATGTGGATGAAATTAATAACGATTTTGTTTCCATCCATAGTAAATTGAGTTAAAAGCCAATTAAAGGTTGAAAATGTGTAAAAAAAACATTGATTTATAAAATACTTGTTCATAATACATTGTAGTATTATTGTTAAATTAAAAGTAAAATGGAAATTTACATATTCGTATAGCAGTACTACCCTTCAAAGTTAAACTTAAATGGATTCATCAGTGTCATTCTGTGGGGTCTAGTAATATTTATTTTTATACTATGAAACATTTTTCTAAGTACTCCATGACTGCTTGGTTACATGAAGTAATTTGAGCCATGGTTATGTTGTCTTAAAACAATTTGTTGTTTTTGAAAACGATCACAGCTGTGCTAGAACTACACCCAAAATTACACCTGCAATAACTATTTTTACACAATAGATTAACCATAAATATTTTGTTTATACATCTATATGGCAAAAAAGGTTTTGTTTTGTTATTTGTCTGGTAAAGAGTTTAGCCTACAGCTAAACAACTAAACTTACATATTTGCATTCATTGCTTACAGTACAAAAACCTTTTTGAAACAATTAGCACTAAATATTTTTTTTAGTTAAGATAATGTTTATAAAATATATACCAACTTTGTCACTCATAAAATGTTTTTCTACTGATAATTGTTTTAAATGTGTAAAATATTTGACAACGATTCTGTATTGAAATTTTTTAGCAGCAACAAATAAATAGTTACAACTTAAGAACTAATTAAATGTTTCCAAGTAGCATTCAAATTGTATAACAACTTAGACAGTGACAACATAAATGTTGTAGTTGTACATTTTAAGAAAACTAAGGGTAAACAATTTAGATTCCATAATTTTCAAGAAAAACCTTTATTAACTTTAGAAATACTGCATTGAATTTAAATTAAGTGTTAATTTTCAGTTAACGTTCAATTATATAACAAATTTCTGCGTAACAAAATAAAATAAAATATATACGAACAGTTGTAAGCGGACAGACAAAAGCGTGTTTTATTTAACTAGAGAAGTTAAATGTGCTACTATTTGTATTATTGTTACAGGAATCAAGAGCTTCATTTCGTCAGTTACTGTATGAGTCGTCTGTTAGGCTTGATGTTCTGTCTAAGAAACTTGGATCATGTGTAGAAAAAGCACGTCCATATTACGAAGCCAGAATTAAAGCAAAAGAGGTAATTTATTCATCATGATTTTTTAGAATTTACCCTTAGAGTTTCATGATTTATCGATTCTAAATTAAACTTGGACACTTGAAACTTGATTCATGAAATTTAAGTTCAAAAATGTATACTGTATTTTTAACGGGCTTGAGCGACCAAGAATAGAAACATATTACAGTCATAAGTGAGAATTTACAAATGAAAATGGAATGTACGATTAACAAAGGCATTATTGAAAGTGAGGATTTTAACTTTTCAAAGGATTTTAACTCATTTTTTTTATAAGAACTGGCATACATATCTTAAACTGCACTAAAAACAATATAAATATAACACTTTAAACTTATTTATGATTTAAATTTTATTTTAAATTTAGATATATACCTACTATGGAAATTTTGTGAAATAGTTCCATTTTTCACCATGTATACAAATTTGTAAATTTATGTAATCCCTTAGTTTCCGATGTTATTATAGGCTTTACACGAAACCCAGTTGGCAGCTGTCAGATTTGAAAGAGCAAATTCAGCACATGCTGCTGCAAAAGAAATGGTCTACTTAGCAGAAGAAGGTCTTTGTGCAGAAGGTCGGACATTCGATCATGCTTGGCAGGAAATGCTGAATCATGCAACAATGAGGGTAATTTTACATAAATAATAACATTGACAAGTATTATTATATAATTAAAAAAATGGACTTGTGATAAAAAATAGTTTATAAATAATAAATTAATTAAAAAAATAATAAGTTAACAAGTTATCACAAAAATTTGTTTATTTGTCATATTTATGTTTGTTCGTGTTTCAAGATTCCTCATCCTCAGCGACACTTGGGCCAGCTAGCCAGATATAACTAACAGTTGTATTTTTTAAATTGACAAATATATTTTGGTAAGATATTTCAATGAAATTCAGGACAGGTTTATAATATTAATTATTAAATTAAGGAGTCATTAACCCGGCAAATGTCAGACTACTCAATTTGAGTGGTCGTGGGGGCGTGGCACGTGAAAACGATCAATTTTGACAACTCTACTTGTAATGAATATTTCACCCACTAAAAATTATTCAATCGCAATAAATCAAAAGCCGTTGGAAAGGTAATGATCTAAACTTTAATTTTTGTACACATTTGCAATTTTTTCGTAAAACGTATATTTACATACGTAATCATCGTTGCAGTTTATTAGTTTCCTTCAACAAACTCGGCGCCCGTCAATTCACCAGATTTCATCACAAAACACGACGAAGTAACGCATCTTTCCTTTCTCTCTGAAAGCCCGCTCAGTACTTCTTCTAAAGTAAACCTAGATATCGTTGGATTCTTCACAATTTCCCCTCCAATCAAAAATCGGACAAATAGTTCTAAAGTTGTGGAGCGTTTTGTAGACCCTTGCAATTGGTCAGTTTTCCAACCAATAAACAGCGTTATTTATTACACGTGATATCTGTGTGACCACAATAGTTTTTTAGAGATATTTTGGTATCTTTGTAAACATAATGCTTCAAGCTAACTTTCCTTGTAAACCAAATATGCTATATTTGAACAGTTTATTGTGTAGGACCGTGGGAAAGTGACTGCTAATACGGTCTCATCTAAGGTTTGAATATGAACCCTAATGGCTTTTTATAACATGGGTAGACATAGGAGTTTGCTCGTGCATCGTGTAAAGTTTGAACGGGCGAGAGATTTATAAATTTGTTCTCTCTTTTGTTATTCAAATAATTCTAAGTCAAACACTTTTAGGAAAAGATCATTTACAAGTATACGGTTCAATTCTTTGATTTATTCTCTATACTTTGTTATAATAATATTTCATTTTTGGGTAAAGCAAATATTCCTAAATTACGTTTGAAACTAGGCCTAGATTTGTTAGCAGTCATGTAGATGGAAAATAAAAACAGGTGTTTTCAAAATAAGAAATTTGAAATTGATAAATGTTTTTATACAGTTCTATTTAGAACTAAATTACAAAACTTTTTTACGCTTACGAAAAAATTACAAAAAACGTTTACTACTTGTTTTTGTAACGTGCTGCCGGCTCCATGTTACAAAGGTCCCAGTTCGGGCGCCATTTTTGTATCGTGCTGCCTTCTTGCAAGCCGTTTACAAAACAAATTTATTAATAAATAAAATTAAATTAAATTTTGACAAGTTTTTTCTAAGTTGAATTTATATAAAAAAAATATTTTTTTCTACGTACCAATTATTTGTGCTCTTATTTCTTCAATTTATGTAATTTACTTTATTTATTAATCATACTCTAATTCAATAAATCATTATTCCCTTAACCACAACAAAAACAATCAAACATAACCCCAAATTGAAAATACGTTATAGCCCTGCCAGATCTGTGCTTGTCACAGCTGACGGTTAAATCTTTGTTACATATAATCTGTTTAATATCTGTGCGTACAGTTAGCAACTACTGGGCAACGCATCTTAGAAGTATGAACTCTGTGTTCTACACACAGAGAATACACCTCCAAAATTTGTCACTGCGGCTGACCAACCAATGCACAGCCATTTTGTTTTTTAACTTAACTCTACACTGAATTTAACTTTCTTTATTAGGTTCATCTTTACCATGAAGTACTTTACCAGGAAGGAAAAGGGCTCAAATTAACGAAACATAATAGTTGGCATTAACATTTACTCCTCCATCTCAAAGTTTAGCAATTTACACAACAAAACAAAATTAACTTGGCAAACCATAACTGAAAATACACCGCAATCATTCATTCACTCATTCCAAATAATCTAAGTTCTAACATACAACAATTTATAGATTTTTTATAATATTTATGAATGCAGATTCATCATTTTATTTGTTTAAATTCTTTACTTACGTATGTAATTTTATTATTTTTAAATTTATAGTGCACTTTGAAACTAAAGAACAAAGAATGAATTTAATTTAATGTAATACTTTTTTCTTTATGCAAAAGATCTTTTATAAAAAACACATTTATAGTTTTTGAATACTTAGCCTCATTATCTCCACTGTTTTTTATTTATCGTAGCACTGTCTGTTTCACTCTAAAACACTGTTAAATTTTTTACAAATCACCATTTCTAGTCGGCCATTTTTGTCCTTTGTCAAGGTAACGCGTACCCTTGAACATTTTCAAACTCGCTAACTCTTTTTTACCTTGTTCAACTCACACCATTTTACGTTTTTTGTAAACACTGTTAAGATTAGAGGGTAGATTTAAGAAATAAATATAATTAAAATAAAGTTTAGAATAGTTTAGAATTTACTAGCCCAAGACGAAGACACATAAAGTGGAGCATCATTGTGTAATAGAGCAGAAAGTTATGAAATAGCTGACTCGAACAAGACACACTTACAAAGAAGCAATTGGATAATCTGACAAACTATAAAAGGGTCATACTGACCTAGATCCGGGACCAGTATTTTTGTGTGCCGGGCGGAGACTCTGTGGGACAGAGTTAGTTTTCCTGTGAAGCGGAGAAAACGCTGCTGGTCGGAAAGTGAACATTTTGGGCCACGAGCATTCCAGATAGAGAACTTTGGTAAATAGGTAGGTGAACATTTTGTCAGATATCCATCATTAAAGTGTTTAAGTTGTTTCTTTATTTAAATTGAAGTAGAAGCTCATTCAAGCCAGAATTATACAAACATAGCTATTTCTGTGAGTGTTTCGTCTTGGGTCAAATTGTTTAATTAGGTTATAAAAATTGATTAGTGTTAAAGGAATCGGTATTCATTGTAGTTTTGTTTGTAGAGAGTATAATAAAGAATAGTCTAGCGCTGAACCACTAGATGATAAATTGTAAAACGTACGGACTTGTTTGTTTTCTGTTATTATAATCCCCTGAACCTTAGTGATCCGTAATTTTGAACCCTGGGCAGTTAAACAGTTATTTCTACCCCTAGCAAATGGGCATCGGCCGGTGTTCAGTTTTTACTGGAACAATAAGGTGGCATTAAATTTTTGTTGACGGATCGGCCGTATTTTTCAGTTTTGTTTTTGTACGGAGAAAGTAGTTTGTCCGAGTAGCAGTTTATGATTAAATTTTTGGGTGAACCTATTTCTACGGTTCGTTATATGTATGTTAGAATATTTTAAATGTTACTGTGAGGTTTTGTTTTATTTGTTAAACTTAG
>JAGFPH010016121.1:0-19863 GCA_018207615.1 Philaenus spumarius
TCCAATATTTTTTACTCAATTATTAGCTGTTTAAACTAATATTATGGCAGATGTTACTTTGAAAAAAAATATTTAATTAGGACGGAAATGATTTCTTAACTTTATTTAACAACAATTAAAGTTCGATTTATGTATTACTTTTAGTTTTATACAATATTAGTATTATATACCAATCTGTAAATCCAATATTTACTTTACTCAATTATTAGATGTTTAAACTAATATTATGGCAGACATTACTTAAAATAAAAGCTATTTAAATAGAACGGAAATAATTTCAAAACCTTTTTTAAAAACAATTAAAGTTTGATTAAGTGTTACTTTTAGTTTTATTTCATATCCTGTATATAGTTAATACATTGGCCAATGGTTGCAAATTATTCACAGAATGAGAATACAGTCCCAAACCATGTAGGATAATATTTCTCATAATAAACTATGAATTGATATAAAATTTACCATTATTAAAAAATAAAAATAAAACAAATTTTAATCATCACCCAACAGGACAAATATTGTACTTACTACCTATGCCTGCACAGAGCATAATTAAACACCACGTTCTGTTGTTTATTGGTGTCATTTTTTTTTCAAATAGACTTGTGCAAATAACAAGTCTAACAAATTTCTAAGGGAAAGGTATTCAAATTTATACAATATGATACGTTTTAAAATCTTTATTAAGCTTTAATTAATGGTAGACCAGAAACCGGATCTGTAATTAGGTGGACACTAAGGCGCCCATTTAACAGTAGCCGCCAAATCATATTTAAATTACAGTAAAGGAGCCAAAGGTAACAAATCTTTCTATTACTTCTCTTGTAGAATTGCTAGATAACTCTTGACTGCCTTACGTGGTAATTTGCATTTTATTTAGCAGATTGTGCTAATTTAATGTAAAACTAGAGGCCTGTGCTGCTCCGCAGCATTGAAATTAATAATACAATATTACTGAACTTAATAATGGTGATAATATTCTAGTCAAATTAGTAGGCCTCTCAGAGAAGTATACATTTTTATACAGTGATACAAAAATAATTAATAACAAAAAAATAGTAAAAATGTATTTAAAAAAGTAAAAATAAACAGTCGTCTTTGGCCTTTTACAATACTTCTTTCCAAACAATATTGGCTGTGCGTCGACCTTATTATGAACACCATAGTCAAAAATATAAATTTTTTAAAGTAGCGTTCAATAAATCATTACACACGGTGAATTAGCTTTTCTTCGAAGTTTTAGAATTGCTTGAGTCATTAGACTCTGTCTGAGGCTTCCCAGTTTTCGTTCCAGTTTCCACTTTGAGTTGTTTACGCTTCCATTTAGTAAATTTGGTGTTCCTACCAAAATCCATAGTAAATACAACTGGATTTGAGAACACACAAACAATGCAATAACTCAAAATTAATAATAGACTAATAATCACCTCAACTACGAATTCATAGTTTCATGATTGAAATTCGGCAGATAAATAATAAAAATTTTTGAAAGCCTAAATAAAATTTAATTGCACATAAAAAATAAAATAAATACGTTTCCACTATCAATTCTAAATAAAAAATAATTATACGTATGAAAGAATATTTAATCATATTTTCCACGAACATATGTTAAAAACGTATGGTTAACAAAAGGAGGAATGGATTTTATAAAGACAATTTGGGAAAAGTGTGAAAATATTTAACTTTATGTTGGTTGTCCATAGTGTGTTTGCTTAAAACTCGTCCAATTTCAATAATCAACGACTTAAATGAAAACCGGTATTTCTATGAAGGTTCTTAGGCTAAAATATATAATATAATTTACTAACAATTTGAGATATGAATCTTTAATTAAAGGCAAAATTTAGAAAAATGAAAATTTATGTTGTTTGGAGGTCCATAACTCGCCTTAAACTCAACAAATTTGAATGATCTCTATCTCATATGAAAGGAAAACGGAGCGAGGGCCAGCCGATCTTTTGCCGTGGGGGTCATAAACTGTCAAAACAGCCAGGTAGGGCTGAGGGCCAGTCGACTCCCCAGAGCGGAAGTGATTCAGGGGAGGGGTAAGATTAAATGCATAGAGTACGACTCTAAACTAATTTCTATAGAAGAGTTTTTAAGGTTAATAATTATACAAATATTATAATCATACTGTTATCGGCAAAATACTGTGACTAAACAGTTTAGGTAAGTCCTCTAGTTTTTTTTTAATTCTAATTATATAAAGTGATAATACAACGAAATATTATAATTATACAAATATTATAATCATACTGTTATCGGCAAAATACTGCGACTAAACAGTTTAGGTAAGTCCTCTAGTTTTTTTTTATTCTAATTATATAAAGTGATAATACGACGAAATATTATAATTATACAAATATTATAATCATACTGTTATCGGCAATATACTGTGACTAAACAGTTTAGGTAAGTCCTCTAGTTTTTTTTTAATTCTTATTATATAAAGTGATAATACGACGAAATATTATAATTATATAAATATTATAATCATACTGTTATCGGCAAAATACTGTGACTAAACAGTTTAGGTAAGTCCTCTAGTTTTTTTTTTATTCTAATTATATAAAGTGATAATACGACGAAATATTATAATTATACAAATATTATAATCATACTGTTATCGGCAAAATACTGTGACTAAACAGTTTAGGTAAGTCCTCTAGTTTTTTTTATTCTAATTATATAAAGTGATAATACGACGAAATATTATAATCATACTGTTATCGGAATACATAAACGATAATTAAAACCTTTCCACCCCCACACCCACCGCACAGTAGAACAGGTCACTGATCCCTAGCCGGCTGGCCCTCGCTCCGCCAAGCCTCTGGCTGTCAAATTACCCTCGTCAAAGTTTTTAGGCAACTGGCCCTCGGCCCTAGACTCCATATGAAAGCCTGTAATTCAATGAGTATTTCAAGACCAAAACTAACTACGTACCTATAGTAAATCCGGAGATATATGAAAAACAACATAAGACAATGCTGCAAATTTGAAACTCCCGTAAGAAATGCATGGGGACGAATTTTTGTTTGAGTATAAGTCGAGTTACGGGGTAGATAAATTAATGCAGATGCTTCATGGCAAATTTGGGCAAATCCGAGGACCATGAGATTTCAATATGCACACGAGGACAGTGTGTTTTGTATACGAGGACATGTTAGTGTAAATGGTTATCCGAGGACCATTATTTTTCACGTGTTTACGAGGACAGTGTAGTTAACTAGAAATTATTAATTCTGTTATACTACTTTAAAAACCCCCATTTTAGAGACAATAATATAATATCGATGATTATATCTTCCCATTTTATTATTGATTGTGTCAAGGCATTATGCGTCGCAGATTTCCGAATTAGTAATATCAGTGTTGTCGTGCGGCAAGTGTTATCAGTGCCTCGCCCCTACCTTCAAGGTCGTCAAGGGCCATTGTACCCTCCTTATTTGCACTTCCCGTCAATCCCTATCGTTCAACAGTTGTGTTGTCGCTCATTTTTTTCGCAGTTTGTTTTGTGGACTGATTTTTGCCATCCCCTTCCCATAATAGAGTACAGACTCTCTTAATCTCTTGCACGATCTGTTCAATCGCGGTACTGCTCACGTTATTTCTGAACTGAATTGCAGACAAACGGATTAGCCTAGGAGGAAGTGTAAATTTAGTGTATCTTTAATTTTTTAAATCTAAACATTTGTGTCATTGTTTAAGCGAATTTCCTCTATAGGGAAGAAGCTATTACCGTAGTTGGCATGGTAAGATCTAAGCCCGTGACCATCGTTTTGAGTTCGCCAGATGCGAAAAACACAATTCGTTACAAATTGTACATATGTATATCTGTATTTGTGTATGTGCCGTAGGCACAACAACTCTCGTAAAATAGGTCCGATCTTGATAAAATTTGGTACAATTGTGTAACGTAGCATCTAATTGGTTAAGTTTGAAACCCAGATAGATTGCACTACCGGCAGAGTGTTTTGCAGGGGTGTTTGTACCCCAAAAATGGGTTTTCTGACTTTTCATATGTAAAATGTTTAGAAATCAAATTTTAATTTGCTCCATAATTTCAAATATAAAAAATAAACAATTTGTGTTTTGATCTTAGCTCTATAACAATTGGTTACTGAGATATTGAAAGTGCTAAACACAGTACGTTATCCTATGTTATTCTTGTGGTAAATAAGTACAAATTTGATATCTTGCTTATGTTGAACATATACTTATGAAACTTGGTATGCTGGTTTATCTAGTTGAGATCTATTGATATTTGCATAAACATATCTATTTTTTCTGTCCCCATGTCAGCAAACCTACAGATTTAGTTTTAATGTTATTCTTAAGGTGAATAAGTAAAATTTTATAACATGCTGACTGATGAAAGTTGGTATGTGGCTTAATCTAGTTGTCGTCTATTGTATTTGCATAAATACCCGCAGTTTTTTGGTCCCTGTGGCAGCAACCCTACGTACTCAATCCAAATGTTATCATTATGGAGAATAAGTAAAACATTATAAACATTTACTTATGAGCATGTACCGATGAAACTTGGTTTGTGGCTTTATCTAGTTACGTTGTATTATGAAATATGAAAAACAAAACACAATTCATTTTCCACCATGTCATCAAACCTGCATACTCAACTTTAATGTTGTGAGAGTAGTCTCACAATTGCAGACCATTCAATACAATAGTCTCACTTGTTCTGAATCTTTGACAACCTAAAAATCATCCAATCTAAATAAAGTAGGAACCGTTGGAAAGTAAATGTTTCAAACTTCAATTTTTGTATTTACAAATGTTTTCTAAAACGTTTACTTACATGCGTAATCATCGTATTAAGATTGTAGTTGTATTCACACGGTACGCAAGAAAACGAACAGAAATAGCGCGCAACTTCGTTCTTTTCTAAGAATCATAAAATCCAGACAAACTTGTTTTAAATAGAATTTCTGGACACCATTAGATTCTTCAATATTTGCACTTTTTAAAACTGCCAACTAATCATTCGTCACTCTCATATTTTCTTAGATAGGAGTATTTCTAGAAACCCTTGAAATTAGACAGTTTTCTACCAATAAATAAGCTATTTTTTAATTGACATAATTATGATGTAAAATCAGAGATATTTGTTTAAAGTTCTTTATATCGATGTAAAGAGGAAATTCTATACTCTCTTAAACCTTATTTTTAGTGTTAGGAGGCTATTAGATTTTGTTCATGAAATATAGTTATTCTACAGTCAGCTAAAGCACCCAGAACTTGTTTGACCGTTAGAAAATACAATATTTTAGAATAGGACAAAATTTCAATCTTCCGTATGGGTTGCGTGAGTGAGAGTAAAGTATATATTCTTAATTCCATTTTCAAAATACTATACTGTATGTGTGCCTTTGTTAGTGGTCTTGTAGTAGAAACATTAAAACTGTTGTTTTGTGAAAAAAAATTGAAATTTATTTTATTTATTTTATTTATTTATTACCAATAATTCCTTTACATGTATAAATACATAAAGGACCTATAGGGGGCACAAATGCCCGTACATAGGTTGGTCCCTAAATTAAAGATAAAAAAAAAGAAGAAATTAAATTGAGCTAGAAATCACGCCCAATAATAGTAAGTAATAGTATAATACAATATAATATAACAATAATAATAGTTTAATTGAAATTGATGTATATTGTTTTTATTATAAAGTGTACCTAGATTATCTCACTTGACAAATAATTTATTTAAAAAAAAAAAAACTTTCTTTCATACACATTCAGTTTATTTAATCTATGCTAAATCCACTTATTTTCCTATTAATTTTCTTTTTATAAACATTTACACTACAAGATAGCGATTTTAACTCATTTGGCAGTTCATTGAAATACTTCGCTGCATAGTAAACGTAGCTTCTCTGCCCAATGGTTAGAGAGTGTTTTGGTAGGGAAATATTCTTAAACCTAGTATTTCTTGGCTTGCTTAGAAATTGATATATTATATTTTTATACACTTTTATTTACAACTAAATTACAAAACTTTTGTATATTTTGAAAAAAATTACAAACATTTAAGGTTTTTATGTAGACTTGAAGTTCGATTTTATTTTCTTCAATTGAACATTCTTTTAATTCCTGAGCTAATAACTTTTACAATTTACACCAATGATTTTTTTTTTATACATATATTCTTTGGACTTTTTTTTATAAAAAAGCTATGGAACCTTTTGGATTCGAATACAATTACTATTTTTTATAATTTTTAGGAAATATGCTTGCAAAATCTCCAAAATATTTAACATTGGCAGTTAGAGGGGTTAATTATTAATTTATTGAGTTTTTTATTTGTAGGTGTGTGCTATTATTACTAAACGTATTATTTAATAAATTAAAAGTGAGTGTAGAATTATTTTTAAAGATAAGCGGTATAATGAAGAATCATAGGAGTGGTATTCATAAAATTAAACGTAATTTGTTTTAATGGTAAGGTTATCATTTATATTAAGAAGCAATTTTACGAAACTTTGATTTATAATCAGTTTGAAATTTAGAAACTTCCGTTTAAACACCACCAATAATACCCAAATATTTTTTGTCAGACTAATAGTTCACTTGAGCTTTGATTTAAACTTCTCCTCCCGATCTGGGATTCCCCACACCTCTTCGCGTCTTACACTATCCAGGCTTTACGAAGAAACGCACGAGCTCTACCACTTATTTTTATTAACAAGTAAGTAAACAGTACGTAATGTGACATTTTTGCTGCTGTGGCAACACTTAACAATTACCACTGAATACACCGTATAAGGTACAGTTATTCATACCATGAAAGGAATTGGACAGGAATAGGAAAGGAATCTCACGGACGTGAATTTTGGTGGGGTGGCTACCGGTGACTACATATACCAGGAAAGGAACAGTAATGTATTCTGGCATGGCGATGCGCGCCGCTGACACTGTCAGACCACTCCCGCTGCGCCGGCCGGCGTGGAGTCGTTTTTGTTTCCGCCCCATAGGCTACAAATAATTTTAAAAAATCATTGCAAATTCAAATGCATTAATTAGGAAAAAGAAGATTGTTAGAAAAATGATAAAAATGTAAAAAGTCAGCAACCTAATTTTCACATTTATGTATTGTCCTAAAAATGTGTATCAGGCTACTTTAGTTAAATGGCTTCTAACTTTTCTTTTATGTAATGACTCATTAACATTTTCGGCATTGTGGTGTAATCCAATTGTGAAATACTTCTTAAACGATGCTTTCATTGACATAATAATATGATTTTACTATGAATTATATTATAACTTTTACTATGAATTGTAGGTACCAAATATAGGTACAACAAATCGATATTTTACTATTTTATATTTGCTTATATATAATATGCAGCTTTCAATATTTTCCCGAAAACTTTGCTAAATTACACCCTCCCCCCCTTTATTTTGAAAGTAATAGCCTACAAATTTGAAGACAAAAAAAACAGTGCTGGCACACTCATAAACATGACAGGCTAAGTATATAGCAAAAGAAAGTATATTAGGTTTTCCACTACGTTGTATGCTTAGTATGTGTTGTGAGCAATCACATTTTACCTTTAAATAAAATATATTGACATTTTACCCACCAAAACAGTAATTTCGGCCTAATGAGCGTATTTTTAAACGAATTTCAATAATATCTCAGAATTTGTTAGAACTTAGTAAATCTGTAGTAATAATATTGCACAGTGTGTGTTGTAGGTTTAAGGAGGGGCGAGAAAAATTGGTTTTAAATTTTACTAAAAAAAAACAAAATTTTGTATAATTTTATACTTTTGTGAATTTTGTAGATTGATCATTATAGACGACTGATAGACAAATAATTTGATATTTTGTTTTTCTCTCTACGATGTTTCGTTGCCTTAATAATATAAGGCTCTAAAATATATTGACATTTTACCCGCCAAAACAGTTCTTTCCGCCTAATTTCAATAATATTTCAGAATTTGTTAGAACTTAGTAAATTTGTTTAGTATTGTAAGCTTTCCAACAGTCTTTAAATGAGTGGCCTCCCCGTTAACCGATTAGTACCGAAATATCTGTGCAAATTCATGATTTTTTAGGCTTTTTAAGCTTAAATATATGAAATAAAAATGTAAGTATACCCATAGTTTTATTCAAATCTTCACTCTTAACATCATATCTATTTGTAAAACAATATACAGAAATTACTTAGAAAATCAATAATTTGTTTATTTATAGCTACGAAAGTCCTAATCGGTTACCATTTGGTCCCAGTAAAGTAAGCGAGGAATCAATGATGGCGAGTGGATTTCGCAGACTCATCCGGATGTTGATTAGTTTACTCAAAGTACGTTGCCTATGGAAATGACAGTCTTAACGATTTATGACTACAATTAGCGGCATGTCTGTGTTTTTAAGAAAACTAGAAGGTTTATCACTTTTCTATCTGTCAACCAAGTAACAACTGTGCTGCCACAAAATTTTTATCAGGAAAAAATATAAAATTTTAGGTAAATAATGTTCATTTTGTTTCTTACACCAACAATTTAGATTTTCTTGAGGTCGTGTAATGATAAACTGATTTGTATAAATTAAGATTTGTTCTTCGTTATTTAAAAAATTTAAAACCTCTAATACAATTTTTATTTCTGAGGAGGTCTCATATAGTTGTCAATGGTATTTAAAATATCCTTTTCGACAATCGTATTATATTAATTTTAGTTTAAATTAGGCTTTTTTTCTGCCTTTTTGGAAACATATTTTGTGTTTTTATAAACTAGGCTAATGGCTAAAATTATGTCCGCCCATCTTCGTCTAGTCTAGGGTGCTCGTCGGTCGTTTGTTAGTGGTCAGTTTTCCCTGGAACTGAGATTTAATAATTGTATATTCATTGCATCACCATCACCAGTAAATGAGGGTAGTTGGCAGATTTTCTGTACTACGTGGGCATGCAGAACAATATTTTCCTCTAACCAAGCCAAAGAAGGGTTTTGATGGTAGCAATAATTAATTAGATTAAAATATTTAATACAATACATCACTTTTATTTTTCTAAAGATTTTCCAGCCAAGGGGCGCACCGGTGTTCCGGTGGGCCAGGCCAGGCCTGAAGGCCGTTATATACTAGCTAGTAGTCATATCTTAAAGTCTTAAAAGGTTTCTTGAACACCCAGGAAAATGGCTGCCCTAGTCTTTTAAACTGAACATGTAGTAATTAAATATTACACAAGGTGAATAAATAATATAATACCAATTTATTATACAGAAAAAAGTTATTGTAAAGTTTTGTAAAACTTATGGTAACATTTTTAGTTTACTTTGTAAGTTTGTTTAGTTCCCGTAACATGTGCAGTAATTGTCAAAAAAGTAAAAGTAAAATACTAAACTTAAAGTGATGTCCTCAGATACACCGTGTACAACGCACTCGAAACACGCTAACTAGGTAACATAGCTCGTTCCAGACGCACTATCGGTTATTTAGAGATTGAAGAAACTTGGCAGCAATGGATACAACTTGGCAATAATGGATACAACAGGAAGCAGGAAGAAGTAAATAGACGCATTCAGTCCTCAGATAATGCATACAAAATAATATTCATAACACACTTGTGTGTTTAAAAATGACGAACGGGCGACCTCGGATACTGCGAGAAAGGTGGTCGAACAAACACGGTGTGTTTTCGCCACGACTGCAGCGCGCCAAATGGTCAAACGCTGAACTACAGATTCGACGTAGGGAGGCATCTGAGGACATTAAAAGGAAATTTGTTTTTTGCATGAGGCAACCTGAAAAGGGAAGTTATAGAAGAATCTAATGAAATTTGTATTTGAGGACACTAAAAATGTCCTCGGATGCAAAAATGTCCTCGGATACACGGTGAAAACTCAACCCAATGTCCTCGTATACACCACCTGCCACCCGCACACAGACACACAGACACACACACAGACATCACTCCGAAAACCACTTTTTTAGGTTCAGGGGGGCCCAAAACGGATATTTCCACCAAAAACTCAAACTCGAAAATTTTGACGAATACAATACTTTCTCCATATACTATGGTATAGGGGGAGAAATTAAAAAAAGGAAGGGCATTATGAGTGAAGATATACAAGCTGGTTTCTTTGGAGTTCAAACAAGGAGTTTAAATTAAAGAAAGGCACACAGCTAAGTTCATTTAGCCATACAGAAATACTTTTTTCCCAGAAAATTATGAAAGATTTCTAAGAAAATATAATTAAAAACACTTTTAAAAATTGATAGTTGCTTAAAATGTCCTTTTATGTAGGTTTGACACCGGCAGCCGAATAGTCGAGATATACACCTGTTCGACTTGACAACACTGCCGGCAGCTAAATGTACCCATACCAAACATATATGGCAGCCAAAAGGGACCTATATACACGCTGCGCCGAATAGCCGCAATCTTGCTGCTGCCAAATAGCACCAATATTGAAACATGATCTTAAAGGAGTCATAAATTAATAAAAATTTAATACAGTGATCCGTAGAAGGTCACAATCAATTTAGCAAGTTAAAACATGGATATACTCTTCTCTAAAGGGTGGCAGCCAAATAGCTTACTTTTTGACGGCCGCCAAATAGATAGGTGTATTTATATATATATATAAAATACAAATGTTTAAAATCAGCTGCCGTTTTTCAATATGGCGATGCACTTTTTTTAAGATTTGTTATAGAAACCTTATATTTATGTTAAGTTAAAATTTTATATAAAACTGTTAAACCCTTCATGCTATTGAAATTTGTGTTATAAACCGAACCGTTTTCCTACTAATTGAGGTCAAAATTAGGATTTTTGGAAATTTGGCCTAACAAATTTGATGTGGCCCAAATAAAATAAAACACTCTGTATTATTTAAAGCATTAAAGCAATTATGGCCTCTTACCACTCCAGATAAGCTGTTGTAGTTGGTACGGTGTGACCGCTTGTCCCAGCTTCCGTCCACAACAACTGTGATAAAAGGAACACCTTCATTATCCACATATCCGTGCTGCCTCGCCAGAGCCGCCTCCTCAGCCGCCGCTGCTTTAATCTCTACCATCGCTGTCTCCTCCCAAGCCCGTGACACTGTCGAGTGATGATGATCGTATGTCTTTACGCTCATACAACCTGTTGCGAACTGGTGAATCCTCCTCCAATGGTCATCACCGACGCCACGGCAGCAGTGTTTACGTCCATGTAGTCCTCTTTTTCGGGTTCACTCCATAATGTGTACTTCAAGCTGCACATATTGCAGACGAAAACGAAACCCGACCTCAACCCCCGAAACACTTCTTGACAATAAACCATGTTGCGTAGAGTACATCCATACTGTTCCCCGTGACATCTCATTTTAACAATATGTGTTAAAAAATAATCAATGTCCACTATACACCTCCCAGACAAAGGCTCGACCGAATTTTCACATGGAGAGCTATCACTTTCAATAACAAGGTCATTATATTGGGGAACAGGGGTCTCTAGTTGGTAGTTATTTGCAACGGTACTATCAGAACCTGAAGGATTAGTAGAGCTTTCACTAAAATCGGTAACATTGCATAATCGATTGTCTTGATCACTGCGCATACTTTCAGATAATTCATCGGATGAAGTTTTAGCTAAATTGAAGCTATCCAGCACACACCACTCCTGAAACCGTTGCTTGTTTCTGCATTTCAGTTTACGAATTTTGTTCTTTTTATTCCTCATAACTAACACACTAAACACTATCTCTAAGCAACTAAATCTTACACTTTACTTTGGCTTAAATAGATTCATAATGAAACATATTTACAAAGAGTTTATGTCGGGCACTAGACACTACTGTACAGATGCGCAAAAACCTTTACAGAAAAGAACAGAATTCATATCAGATCCATACAATGCAAACTCTCCACCGATAAATACTGAAGGGGTGAGACGGAATGACAGTGCCTTCAAGGTCAAAGACTGCCTTATAGGACAGCAGGAGACAGCTAGGCCCGCTCTCTTGCGGAAAAAGCTGGAACTAACTGCAGATTTAAACATGCCGTTCGGCGCATAACGGCCTACGTAACATTACTTCATTTAAACGTAAATTATCGTTTAATCTTTCCTCCTAAAGCATTGAAAATTTAACAGAGTTTTAAGAACTAATTTACTAAGGGAACTGTAAAAATTAAAGTCTCAAAAAATAAACCATTTTTTTGTAAAAAATATTTGTTTTTAGTATTCATTTTTTACTCATAAAGCAAATAAAAACTACAAACAAAATTTCTTATCTCATAGCGCCCTAGATATTTAAATTACGATCACTTTGGTATGTGAAAAATTATTTTGGGATGGTAAATAACTCTTCAGCGGCTGTTTGAAATTAACATTGCTCTTATGGCGGGCAAATCCAAGATGGCCATGAGCCTCCAAGGACTCTTAAGCTACTACAAAATGCCAACAAGGCAGTTTCAGTGATGCGGTGGATAATATATTACAAAAGAAAGATGTTTGTGAGCTAGCATTTTAAAGTGAGCTAAATTTCAGAAAAGTATTATGTAAAAAAAAAAAATATGAAAAAAGTGGAGTCTTTAAAGTATCTTGTGAAATGTGTAGAGCAGCATACACTGGCCTCATAAGCCAAATTTGTTAATCAAAATGATTAGCAGAACAAAGTTGATGGCTGAACATTTTTTATTACTGAAATCTGTCTAGAAGACATTTAGAAATAGACTAGTATGTGCCATACTTGGGAGGCAATACTTTACCCTGGTGATCTACCAATAACAGATAGAGTGATAACAGGAACAATCCCCCCCCTGTAACGATGATTTAGCGGTTATAGCCATGGATGACCTACCAAACCTAGCTTTTCTTAAACTGAAAACAGTCTTGGTAAAATATTAGAATAGCTTTTTGATTGGTGTATTAAAGAATGAATCCAAATCTGTTCATTCCAGACAACACCGTCAAGATACCTGTCCATGTGACGTTAAATAGACACCAAATTCCACAAAGCTAAATTATCTTGGACAGATGATTAACCTGGAGCACATTTTCACCACGGTCCTGTCGATGGACTGGCTTATTTACAGATAATACCAACGTTTGACAAAAAATAAGCCTTTGCTGTAGAGATGTGTTTTAAACCTACTTCATTTATTTCTATTGATTTTTGACAAGCATATTGCATAGCAAGTGTCACACCTATAACTATTTATAAATTATACTTATAAACTTATACACTAAACACCTATACTTAGATTACGTAAACACTTAACAATTACACCAATCACTATAATATAACATATTACTGCTTTAAAATAGATAAATGAAATACAAATAAATATGGTAAAAGACCATTTTCATATGAGTCATTTCAGTTTAATCATTTCAGTTACATCAATAATTGTATCACATCAGTAATTAGATATTTTAAAATTGCAACGAAATACATTTAAAAAATACATAACTAAAACAAGATGCATCGAGAGCACAATATGAACACATGATGTAAAATGATCAGCCAATTTGAACTTTAAAATTCTAAAAAGTTTTCAATTCAAAATGTGAAAAATTAAAAACGCCTACATGACTTTGCTGTTAAAGGTGTTAAGCAAGAAATAAAAGATAGAATAAACGCTTAGAGGAAATGGTGAAATACCCTGGCATAACACCTTATGGATGATGAGTTTCCAACAGTACAGAGACTGAAAAGAGCACCACATGATCTGTTCTCATTGTAATAATGTTGTAAACATGTCACTGGGTATGTTGGCTAAATACTGTTTCAAGAGGATAATTTTCACTCTCTAATTTGTCTGTATGATACATGACTGCTGAACATTTCAAGAGGATAATGTTCACTCTCTAATTAATTTATCTGTGTGATACATGACTGCTGAATATTTCAAGAGGATAACGTTCACTCTCTAATTTGTCTGTATGATACATGACTGCAGAACATTTTAAGAGGATAATGTTCCCTCTCTAATTTGTTTGTATGATACATGACTGCTGAACATTCTTTTCTTAGTCTGTACACTATGAAAATGCCATAATAGACAAAACTGGCGTGATTAAAATAAAATTTGTGGAAGTAATAAATGAGTTTTTATTTTTTAGTGGGTTGTACACAAATTTGTATACATCGTTTTGTAGTTTTAAAATTTGTTTAAACCAATGTTTGAAATTGATTCTTATTTTTTTTTTAAATGTGTTTATAATAATTATGCCTAGCATTAGAAAATTGCAACAACACATACTCTGAAGTATATCTTAAGTTTTCTTATTATTGAAATTTTCTAATTTATTGCATTGAATGTGTTGAATGATATAATTCCGTATTATTATATTCAATTGGTCATAATACAAATTTGAGTATGTGCAATCACTTTCAAACTTGTGCATTATGAGTGAACTATATTAAATTTTTATAATCTGATTATGTAAATTAACCGCATTCGCTTTTATAAAATTGTGAGTTTATTATAAACACTAGCAATTCTTTTGTTGGTTATCGTTTACCACCGAACACATGCTGGGGACATTTTGTTTTCTATTTGAAAATTGATTAGAGTTTAGTTGACTTTCTTCATGAATGTGGATGAAATTAATAACGATTTTGTTTCCATCCATAGTAAATTGAGTTAAAAGCCAATTAAAGGTTGAAAATGTGTAAAAAAAACATTGATTTATAAAATACTTGTTCATAATACATTGTAGTATTATTGTTAAATTAAAAGTAAAATGGAAATTTACATATTCGTATAGCAGTACTACCCTTCAAAGTTAAACTTAAATGGATTCATCAGTGTCATTCTGTGGGGTCTAGTAATATTTATTTTTATACTATGAAACATTTTTCTAAGTACTCCATGACTGCTTGGTTACATGAAGTAATTTGAGCCATGGTTATGTTGTCTTAAAACAATTTGTTGTTTTTGAAAACGATCACAGCTGTGCTAGAACTACACCCAAAATTACACCTGCAATAACTATTTTTACACAATAGATTAACCATAAATATTTTGTTTATACATCTATATGGCAAAAAAGGTTTTGTTTTGTTATTTGTCTGGTAAAGAGTTTAGCCTACAGCTAAACAACTAAACTTACATATTTGCATTCATTGCTTACAGTACAAAAACCTTTTTGAAACAATTAGCACTAAATATTTTTTTTAGTTAAGATAATGTTTATAAAATATATACCAACTTTGTCACTCATAAAATGTTTTTCTACTGATAATTGTTTTAAATGTGTAAAATATTTGACAACGATTCTGTATTGAAATTTTTTAGCAGCAACAAATAAATAGTTACAACTTAAGAACTAATTAAATGTTTCCAAGTAGCATTCAAATTGTATAACAACTTAGACAGTGACAACATAAATGTTGTAGTTGTACATTTTAAGAAAACTAAGGGTAAACAATTTAGATTCCATAATTTTCAAGAAAAACCTTTATTAACTTTAGAAATACTGCATTGAATTTAAATTAAGTGTTAATTTTCAGTTAACGTTCAATTATATAACAAATTTCTGCGTAACAAAATAAAATAAAATATATACGAACAGTTGTAAGCGGACAGACAAAAGCGTGTTTTATTTAACTAGAGAAGTTAAATGTGCTACTATTTGTATTATTGTTACAGGAATCAAGAGCTTCATTTCGTCAGTTACTGTATGAGTCGTCTGTTAGGCTTGATGTTCTGTCTAAGAAACTTGGATCATGTGTAGAAAAAGCACGTCCATATTACGAAGCCAGAATTAAAGCAAAAGAGGTAATTTATTCATCATGATTTTTTAGAATTTACCCTTAGAGTTTCATGATTTATCGATTCTAAATTAAACTTGGACACTTGAAACTTGATTCATGAAATTTAAGTTCAAAAATGTATACTGTATTTTTAACGGGCTTGAGCGACCAAGAATAGAAACATATTACAGTCATAAGTGAGAATTTACAAATGAAAATGGAATGTACGATTAACAAAGGCATTATTGAAAGTGAGGATTTTAACTTTTCAAAGGATTTTAACTCATTTTTTTTATAAGAACTGGCATACATATCTTAAACTGCACTAAAAACAATATAAATATAACACTTTAAACTTATTTATGATTTAAATTTTATTTTAAATTTAGATATATACCTACTATGGAAATTTTGTGAAATAGTTCCATTTTTCACCATGTATACAAATTTGTAAATTTATGTAATCCCTTAGTTTCCGATGTTATTATAGGCTTTACACGAAACCCAGTTGGCAGCTGTCAGATTTGAAAGAGCAAATTCAGCACATGCTGCTGCAAAAGAAATGGTCTACTTAGCAGAAGAAGGTCTTTGTGCAGAAGGTCGGACATTCGATCATGCTTGGCAGGAAATGCTGAATCATGCAACAATGAGGGTAATTTTACATAAATAATAACATTGACAAGTATTATTATATAATTAAAAAAATGGACTTGTGATAAAAAATAGTTTATAAATAATAAATTAATTAAAAAAATAATAAGTTAACAAGTTATCACAAAAATTTGTTTATTTGTCATATTTATGTTTGTTCGTGTTTCAAGATTCCTCATCCTCAGCGACACTTGGGCCAGCTAGCCAGATATAACTAACAGTTGTATTTTTTAAATTGACAAATATATTTTGGTAAGATATTTCAATGAAATTCAGGACAGGTTTATAATATTAATTATTAAATTAAGGAGTCATTAACCCGGCAAATGTCAGACTACTCAATTTGAGTGGTCGTGGGGGCGTGGCACGTGAAAACGATCAATTTTGACAACTCTACTTGTAATGAATATTTCACCCACTAAAAATTATTCAATCGCAATAAATCAAAAGCCGTTGGAAAGGTAATGATCTAAACTTTAATTTTTGTACACATTTGCAATTTTTTCGTAAAACGTATATTTACATACGTAATCATCGTTGCAGTTTATTAGTTTCCTTCAACAAACTCGGCGCCCGTCAATTCACCAGATTTCATCACAAAACACGACGAAGTAACGCATCTTTCCTTTCTCTCTGAAAGCCCGCTCAGTACTTCTTCTAAAGTAAACCTAGATATCGTTGGATTCTTCACAATTTCCCCTCCAATCAAAAATCGGACAAATAGTTCTAAAGTTGTGGAGCGTTTTGTAGACCCTTGCAATTGGTCAGTTTTCCAACCAATAAACAGCGTTATTTATTACACGTGATATCTGTGTGACCACAATAGTTTTTTAGAGATATTTTGGTATCTTTGTAAACATAATGCTTCAAGCTAACTTTCCTTGTAAACCAAATATGCTATATTTGAACAGTTTATTGTGTAGGACCGTGGGAAAGTGACTGCTAATACGGTCTCATCTAAGGTTTGAATATGAACCCTAATGGCTTTTTATAACATGGGTAGACATAGGAGTTTGCTCGTGCATCGTGTAAAGTTTGAACGGGCGAGAGATTTATAAATTTGTTCTCTCTTTTGTTATTCAAATAATTCTAAGTCAAACACTTTTAGGAAAAGATCATTTACAAGTATACGGTTCAATTCTTTGATTTATTCTCTATACTTTGTTATAATAATATTTCATTTTTGGGTAAAGCAAATATTCCTAAATTACGTTTGAAACTAGGCCTAGATTTGTTAGCAGTCATGTAGATGGAAAATAAAAACAGGTGTTTTCAAAATAAGAAATTTGAAATTGATAAATGTTTTTATACAGTTCTATTTAGAACTAAATTACAAAACTTTTTTACGCTTACGAAAAAATTACAAAAAACGTTTACTACTTGTTTTTGTAACGTGCTGCCGGCTCCATGTTACAAAGGTCCCAGTTCGGGCGCCATTTTTGTATCGTGCTGCCTTCTTGCAAGCCGTTTACAAAACAAATTTATTAATAAATAAAATTAAATTAAATTTTGACAAGTTTTTTCTAAGTTGAATTTATATAAAAAAAATATTTTTTTCTACGTACCAATTATTTGTGCTCTTATTTCTTCAATTTATGTAATTTACTTTATTTATTAATCATACTCTAATTCAATAAATCATTATTCCCTTAACCACAACAAAAACAATCAAACATAACCCCAAATTGAAAATACGTTATAGCCCTGCCAGATCTGTGCTTGTCACAGCTGACGGTTAAATCTTTGTTACATATAATCTGTTTAATATCTGTGCGTACAGTTAGCAACTACTGGGCAACGCATCTTAGAAGTATGAACTCTGTGTTCTACACACAGAGAATACACCTCCAAAATTTGTCACTGCGGCTGACCAACCAATGCACAGCCATTTTGTTTTTTAACTTAACTCTACACTGAATTTAACTTTCTTTATTAGGTTCATCTTTACCATGAAGTACTTTACCAGGAAGGAAAAGGGCTCAAATTAACGAAACATTATAGTTGGCATTAACATTTACTCCTCCATCTCAAAGTTTAGCAATTTACACAACAAAACAAAATTAACTTGGCAAACCATAACTGAAAATACACCGCAATCATTCATTCACTCATTCCAAATAATCTAAGTTCTAACATACAACAATTTATAGATTTTTTATAATATTTATGAATGCAGATTCATCATTTTATTTGTTTAAATTCTTTACTTACGTATGTAATTTTATTATTTTTAAATTTATAGTGCACTTTGAAACTAAAGAACAAAGAATGAATTTAATTTAATGTAATACTTTTTTCTTTATGCAAAAGATCTTTTATAAAAAACACATTTATAGTTTTTGAATACTTAGCCTCATTATCTCCACTGTTTTTTATTTATCGTAGCACTGTCTGTTTCACTCTAAAACACTGTTAAATTTTTTACAAATCACCATTTCTAGTCGGCCATTTTTGTCCTTTGTCAAGGTAACGCGTACCCTTGAACATTTTCAAACTCGCTAACTCTTTTTTACCTTGTTCAACTCACACCATTTTACGTTTTTTGTAAACACTGTTAAGATTAGAGGGTAGATTTAAGAAATAAATATAATTAAAATAAAGTTTAGAATAGTTTAGAATTTACTAGCCCAAGACGAAGACACATAAAGTGGAGCATCATTGTGTAATAGAGCAGAAAGTTATGAAATAGCTGACTCGAACAAGACACACTTACAAAGAAGCAATTGGATAATCTGACAAACTATAAAAGGGTCATACTGACCTAGATCCGGGACCAGTATTTTTGTGTGCCGGGCGGAGACTCTGTGGGACAGAGTTAGTTTTCCTGTGAAGCGGAGAAAACGCTGCTGGTCGGAAAGTGAACATTTTGGGCCACGAGCATTCCAGATAGAGAACTTTGGTAAATAGGTAGGTGAACATTTTGTCAGATATCCATCATTAAAGTGTTTAAGTTGTTTCTTTATTTAAATTGAAGTAGAAGCTCATTCAAGCCAGAATTATACAAACATAGCTATTTCTGTGAGTGTTTCGTCTTGGGTCAAATTGTTTAATTAGGTTATAAAAATTGATTAGTGTTAAAGGAATCGGTATTCATTGTAGTTTTGTTTGTAGAGAGTATAATAAAGAATAGTCTAGCGCTGAACCACTAGATGATAAATTGTAAAACGTACGGACTTGTTTGTTTTCTGTTATTATAATCCCCTGAACCTTAGTGATCCGTAATTTTGAACCCTGGGCAGTTAAACAGTTATTTCTACCCCTAGCAAATGGGCATCGGCCGGTGTTCAGTTTTTACTGGAACAATAAGGTGGCATTAAATTTTTGTTGACGGATCGGCCGTATTTTTCAGTTTTGTTTTTGTACGGAGAAAGTAGTTTGTCCGAGTAGCAGTTTATGATTAAATTTTTGGGTGAACCTATTTCTACGGTTCGTTATATGTATGTTAGGATATTTTAAATGTTACTGTGAGGTTTTGTTTTATTTGTTAAACTTAG
>JAGFPH010016122.1:0-19862 GCA_018207615.1 Philaenus spumarius
GAGGCTACGATAGCTCCCATGCTAGGCTGTGAAGTCATGCCGGACATTGAGTCTACAGCGACGTCTACGACATCAGCTCCTGCTTCGGCACATGCCAACATGGATGCTACTCCGGCGCCTGATGTATCGTGAGTATGGATGTGAATAGGAATATCGGGATGTTTATCACGCAAAGCGCTGATCAACAATTTAGCTGCGGCAGGTTTCAAAAGTCCAGCCATGTCCTGCGACAATTCGTAATTGATTAGGCACAAAATTTAATATTTGCTTGTTTGAAATTAAATTAACTATCGTAAATTTTTGCATAAGTAATTAATTTATAAGCTTGGACTTGAAGTGATAATTGACTCACGTTCAATAATTTTTCTAGGAATACTATCTAATTGTGTGTTTAGATAATCAAGTGCTAGCTATTTATTTTTGTTTTAAAGTACAGAAAAGAAATGTTAAAAGCTAACCACCAATGAAACATTTAAGTGTGATTGGAAAATCTGAAGTATCAAAATTAAACAATGACTTCTTAATGATTGCAAAGTTGCCACCTTGCACTTACCTTGACACACAGCACATGGGTACCAGCTTTAACAAGTTCATCGGCCAAGTTCACGTAATACTTAAGGTCGTACTTTGTCCTGGTGGGATCTGAGACATCACCGGTATACGAGATAGCGGCCTCAACGACTCCTCCTGCTTTACCAGCCGCATCCATACCCAGGATCAAGTTTGGCAAGTAGTTCAACGAATCGAACACTCGGAAGATGTCCATACCGCATTGTACAGAGAGGTCGCAGAACCTGACAAAACAAAAATAAGATATACAATGCGCAGTATAACGATATCTCACAGAGCATAAAGCCACTGGTTGGTCTTTCTCTATTTGTTAGCTCAAACTATGGTCTGGTACGCATCGCAGTTTTGTGATCGAGTTGTTTTTTATAAACAACGATTCAGTAATCGCTACACAACAGGCATTTTGGACACTATTCAGGCTCCATTTAACCAATCATGTTCCTATGGGTTTCTATTGGTCATCCTCAGAATATTAGAACACCAGAAAATGTGCAATGGGGTTTGATCATTGGTGAGGTAAAACGGAACCGGGTCCTTCAGAAAGAAGGAGAGATTAGATACAACAGCTAGGCACTAGTAGTGTTGTTGCCACCTGCCAGTTGCTTTCATCAGTTTTTCTCCTTCGCTTTCGTTATCTCGAAGGAATTTGTTTTAATCATTCTTTTTTCAAAATAATGCGTTAGTAACGGACAGACTGCGGGATGACAAAACGGAAAGTTCGAAACAACCTATCCCTTTCGTTCCATTTTTAGAAGAAAACGGAATCGTAAAGCAACAGAAGGAAATAACCCCGGATGACACAATTAGAGCGAAGTCAAGAGCATTTGCCGCGTCTACTTGTGCTATGAGTTCAGTTTGAACGTTCACCTCCTCCTCGCTGTCATTCGAGCCGATGAACGCTGTATAGACCAGACACCAGCACATGTCCCCGCACTTAATTCACGCCTTAACAAGTCAATACGTTGATATTATTCATGAAATCCGCCTATTCCGAATTCCCGCTAAACCGAACGGTCCCAATTAGTTCGGAATAGCGGGACTCCATTGTACTTAGTTTATTTTTTACAAGAGTTCAAGCATGAGCTGCTGGGTCACTACTTGATGCAGCCTCTAGGCGTGTTATAGCTTTGTGTATTCATTGACAATGTAAAGGTACAGACTCATTGCTGTGTGGGTTAATATTTCACCTGAACAGCCAAAGTGGCTTCTCAAATTTTAAAAGTTTTCTGGGGGAGGTCAATAATTTCCCTGGACCCCTTTTGCCAGAGGACTCCTTAGCAAAATATTGTAATATGGGCGTCCTTGGATAGACATTGCTGTTTTGTCTACGTTGCAATTGTTTAAATGACAACACTTCTTCTACTAGACATAAACACGCCGAAATAATCGATTGTGCATGAGAAAATACTAGATCATAATCTAGTTCAACCAAATTTACCTGTGTAGATAGAGTTGTGTGACTTTACACTCTCTGCTATTCACAGTTAACCCCTGTAAGTGTTTAAAGGCTTAACTAACTTATAAAAGTTCCTTACTTGTAAACAACATTATCGGGATAATTGGTGTAGCCGACAGCGTTGGCACCTCTGAGCAGCATCTGGAACGGAATGTTTGGTGCGATTTTCCTCATGTCTTCGAGTCTCTGCCAAGGGCATTCGTGGAGAAACCTCAATGCCACGTCGAACGTCGCTCCGCCCCAGTTCTCGAGCGCGTAGAAGTTGTTGAACTTGTGCGCGACAAACGGTGAAATCTTGAGTATATCGTGGGATCGCACTCTGGTGGCCAGCAAGGACTGGTGGGCGTCTCGGAATGTCGTGTCCATCAAAAGTAAACCTTTGTGTTGACGAACTGCTTTGGCAAACGCTTCCGGTCCTTGCTCCTTCAGGATGTTTCGGAAACCTTTCGGTGTCTGGGGTTCTGAAAATATCGTCAAAACAGTGTTATAGCTTTGGACGACAGTTTGGGCTCCACACCGTTTACAGATTGTAAAACAGAGTGACATAATAACAACAATAAATATTGTATAGAATAACTGATACTAGGAGTTATAAAGTTAAATCCCTATTGGGATAAACAAACTCGATACAAAATATGAAAGAATTTATTTCATTGTTCCTTCACAAAAACTATAAAAATATATGTAGGCCTATACAAAAATCTTAAAAAAAGTTTAAAAGAAACATTCTGAGGTGAAGGCCAGTTAGAGATGAAAGAAAAGTAACATAAAAAGAACCTTAATCACCTAAAAAATGGAACAGTTGCACCTTTTTTACTATAGTATTACTTAGGCTTTTTAAGATAAAAACATATTTATCATTTATATTTTTATTTAGATTAGTGGAGTTTTTATTATGCTGAGAGCTCAAACTAAGTTGAATTTTAAGTTTGTAGTAGAGATGAAAGAAAAGTAACATAAAAAGAACCTTAATCACCTAAAAAATTGAACAGTTGCACCTTTTTTACTATAGTATTATTTAGGATGTTCAAGATAAAAACGTATTTATCATTTATCTTTTTATTTAGATTAGTGCAATTTTTATTTTGATGAAAGCTCAAACTAAGTTGAATTTTAAGTTTGTAGATTATCATTTTACAGTTTAGTATCTACTTAAATTAAAAAAATAGATGATAACAGAATTGAACTTTCAGTGTCAATGTTTTAAAACTTTAATGCACGATTTGTATTTAAGGGTCTGCTGTAGTGGCGGCCATCTTGGATTTTTATCCCATAAGAGCACTGTTAAATTTCAAACCATTTATTTCGTTTATCATAAAATTGTTTGCAAAGTCTCATTTTAAGCACAGTCACAATACGCATCCGTTTTGCAATTTAGTTTTTTTAAAATGCTTTTGATTTGTTACGTATTGACATTTTATAAGTACAAAGTTTGAATTTTTTTCCTAACACAGTAAAAAATTAATAATGAAAAATAATTTGCAAGCCGGATCTGAAATTATATAAAGAACATTCAGTTTTTTTTTTCAACACTCAATTACAAAAGATAGACTTATAAAATGGTTTGAAATGAGACAATGTCAAAGCGTTCAGCTGCAAGAAATTGCACTGTTTAGATAGGGGTATAGTGAGAAGCTCTTTCGTTTCCGGTTGCTTTCTCGTTTACTGGAGCAGACCCTTAATCGCTAGTTGCATTAAGTTGAACCATGATAGACATAGATTTTTTTAGATACTAGCCTTGTTAAAATTCTATAATACATGTACAACCACCAGTAGCATTTCAAGCATTTTATCTCAAATAAAATGTAATGTTATTTTTTATATATACAGAAACAATTAGGCCTACTTATAAATTATGCTAACTAATAAAATTGTCAAACAGGTTTATTACTACCATATTAATACAACAAAATATGCAACTCCTCGATTCAATTCAGAATCGCTTTTAGGAATAATTAATTTAAACTTAAGTGTATTTTTAGAATATGAAAGAGCTTGCAGGATTTACTTTATTTAACTATGTTTGTCGAAAACTACTAATAAAGACATTGTTATATTTTCATATATTTTGACATAATTTATTCATACTTGTATCTTTAAAGTCAAAAAGATGTGTCATTGACAAAAACTAGTTAAAACAGTTCATTAGTAAATTTTTAATTAGGCTAACAAATCCTAGCGACAGATATGTGGTGGTTTTATATAGGTACCTTTAGAACAACAACACATTATGATCCTTAGTTTTTTTCTGATAAAAGATCAAACATTTAAATCTAATTATCATAGGTTAGTTTTAAAAATCCAGTCCTCTTTATGAAGACATATTATTATCGTGAACTTTTACAACAAGATCTTACCAAATCCGGCTATAATCTGAACTCATAAAATTCATTATTTCATCTTACTGGGATTTTGGGTTAATTAATTTCACCTCTCCCCATTGGTTGAACCTGTTAATCGATCCAACCCGTATTGATCGACAGTGTCGATGAAACGTTTTACTAGCTTTAACCCAATCCAGTGCATGCTGTTTGACCGCACTGTAAATTAAACAATTCAGGGCCCTTTAAAAACATGTGTTAACTAATTCCAGGGGATCGAAATTTAAAAACAGTTTTCTAAACAAGCATATGTCTGAAAACAGTTTGTTGTCAATCTGACAGCCATTTTGTGAGTCCATAAAACAAGATAGCTTTAACAAAATTATCAAAACTTCCAGTCAAACCTTGACATTCACATATTTTATGCTACGTTTACAAGTTTATGAAAAATCAAAACCTGTATCTTTAAAATTTTCAAAACGGATGTTTGAAATTTGTTACAGCAGAACCCCGCTGATCCGCCACCAACGGGACCGAGAGTATGGTCGGATCACAAAAAAGGTCGGATTATCGGAGGAACACATTTAAAAACGTAATAAAACACAGAACAGGAATGACGCAAAACACAAACACTGTACAGAAATTCATGAAACACTAAAAAAATTATGTTCTTGTTGTTTTTCAGGTCTATAAAAATCTACAATTAGTAGACGACAAAATAGCTTAGACTTACATTCTTTCCCATGCGCGATCTTACGAAGATTTGTGTGGGAATGCTCGTATCGACTTTAGACTGCTAGAAAACTCTATGCCCGGGATCACGTGCGTGCTAGCGCGTAAGCAAATCTCCCACTCCATTCGCAACCTTTACACAAACAGCAGACTCTTTCCGACAAGAAAGCGCCCAAATGTTAAGGCCGCTATTCTCGATTTAGATGTGTCAACGGTCTACTAACTCTTATCGTCAATGATGAGTCAGCGAGTCACATGGCTATATGTACAGTACTTTGATTTAAACTGATTTTAAGGCCTAAGATTGAGAACAATGTAGTGGTGAGAGAGGGCTCGCCACGCGCTATTCCAATCAGGAAGAGGCAGTTGTCATGGTAAACCTGTGCACCCTGTTTTTTCAGATTTCTGTTAAATTGCTTGACATTGCAAACAGGTGAACTGCGATCTGTTGTTGTAATAATTTTACCAATTGCTTGATGAGAAAGACCGAAAACATAAACAGTCGGCGATATGGCGATATGGTCGAACTAAGTCAGTTCACCGAGGTCGGACTAACGGGGTTCTGCTGTATTTTATAGTATATAACGATAAAAATTAGTAAATTTACCAAAAAAAGTCAGACATAAAATATTTCCTTCTGAATATTTAACTATTTTTACGTCAAATAACTGGAGTTACTGACAAAAAGCTAAAGCATAATTGCTTGGTAATTGTATACAATATTCAAGATTAGCCTTGGACCAAAGTTTTATGGAATTCTGATAATTTTTAAATAAAATCTTTTTCAATTTCAAATGGATCCTGATCATGCAAAGAAAGGACATAATATGTTGAATGTTTTTTTGATGACCAAGTTAGAACAAACGTTCAAGCTGACTGTACATGCTTCCTGTCACTATTGTTTTATCACACTAATCTACCCTACAGTTCCAACCAAAGTTTTTCTCCAAACCTTCATTAACAATTAGGCCTAACAGTTCCTTTTGTTTCGTTCCAACATTCTTTTTTTCTATAAGAAAAACTACTCCCGAAGTCATGCATTAAAATACAACACAGTTGTATTGCCCTTAAAAGTTTTTGCCTTAAAACCTTCAAATTTAAAACCTAGCCTATGTATTTGTTTACTCTAGACCAGAGCGTGTAAAATAAAATAAATTGTTTTAAGTATCTGTGTAAGTTTCAGTATGTTATAAGTTACATATTATAGTTTAGTACCGTATATTTTAATTTGTATTAGTAGAATATTAAAACAATAACAATATCTTAGTAAAAAACATCTCAGACAATAATACCTGCTATTTTAAAAGCCAGTTAGGCCTAGTGATCCAATTTATATAAATAATGTTATACTGTAACTATTACAATGTGTTAAGTACACAAAAAATGTTTTAGTTTTTTCAAAAAAACTATACGGTACCGGTAGTGTTATATTTTTTGCAAAAATTGATGAAAAATATGTTTTCCTTTTATTCTGTGTTTGGTAATACTGTGTTTGGGAGCTATCACTTACAGATTATTTATTCCTCTCACTGTACCCTAACGCTTGAAGGTACAAAAATAATAATAGGTTGTTCGAAGGAACATGGTCGGCATCGTATTAATAATATTAGTGAATTTCCGTAGGAAAGATGAGCTATTGCAGAGACTCTTAGGGTGAGACCTAGGGTCGGAAGTAGTGAATGAGCACCGATCATGGTCCCCAGAACACATTTTAGCCCTCATTTAAGTCCGATTTGACCCAGAAGTCATTTGGACGAGTTCGTTAGCTTTAAAAAAATCCAACAAACATAAGCACGTTTTTTGTACAGGAGTAACAATTTTTTGTGATTTTTCGTACAAGAATGACATTTTTGAAGGTTTTATCTAAAAAAATAAGTTTGGGAGGTTATTCTATACATTTTGTCCTTATAGCCGGTCTGGTTTCTTCCAAAATCGATCAAAACGTAAAATACCATAAAAGTACCCGGTTCAAATCCAAGTAGAGGATTTTATGTGGGAGTAGCTTCTGATACAGTATGTACGATCGGGATTCATACTCATAAGCCAGAGTCCATAATATGAGCGAGTATTCCGCTGCGAGCAGAATGAAACAGCACGTGTGGTGGGGCTGGAGGCTGAGATGCAAACAAATTCTACTAATATATTTCGTACCTGCGGGCAGCCATTCAGCGCCTTTGTGAGAAGACAAATGTGCCAAAAATTTGGTAGAGACCATAAAACACTAACTTTATTTTGGAAATTCGCTCAACTCACGTCAGCGGTTCAGCTGCGGGACTGAATTATTTATTCTATTAGGTTAAATAACGTCCGCCACTAATTACAATTAAATTTGGATAGACATAAAGCATGCTGCCCCATATAATATATTAAAATAATCAGAAATAACAAAATTTACTAAACTTTAGAGGACAATGTTTGCTTCCCCTAAAAAATATTCATAACACGTGGTATAGGGTATCGCTAAGTGGTATTGCACACCCAAAATTATCGTGTATATAATGAGTTTAAATCCTAATACCGATTCCTATGTGGGCGACAAGAGCGACGCAAGACAAGGGACATCAGCGATATGCTCATATCGCAAGCATTAGGTGGGATGTGGGCGACACTGGCGGTCATATCCTTGAGCTGACCACTTTCACCATGTTCTCTAAAGGGAATAGACGTAAGTTGATGCTTTTGGACAGTTCGGCGTTGACGTATGCGTATTTAAAAACGAAGACGATTATTGGACTATGCAAAAGAAATGTTATTTACAAAGAAAGGCCAGGATATGGCGCGTTTCATCGTGTTAACAGAAGATTGCGGCAGTATCCAAAATTATTTCGTAACTAGACGAGAATGACAATGATAATAAATTACACGAGAAAACAGACATAATGAACACAAGAACTCACACGGACACGAACTGTACTGCAATGCTTGCTTCTAATCCCAGATCGCTGATGTAGGCGGTGCCGTCTGAATCGTTGGCGAGTACACGAGCGATAGGAGAGACACGACACAAGCTACCACAGCGACAAAAGACAAACTGATTTGAGATTTCAAAATTCGGTCGCATCAGTAGCTCTTGTCGCATTGCTACGGTCGTCAAAGTAGAACGCTCCGGTGGATTTACATTTGTTTGTTAATTGTTGCCTCTTTGATCGCTCGTGTCGCATCGCTCTTGTCACCCACTTAGGAATCGGCGTAAATCCTAAAAAAATTTGCCACAGTTTGAAGGCCTTATTGGTTGTTATTAAAGATGTAATTGATTCCAAAAAAGTTGAGTATAAAAAATATTATTTTTCCTACAAGCATTGATTTTTTGTCTTAGCAAGATTGTATAGACTACTGTTATTTTAAGAAGTCAACTTGTTTTAAACGCATTAATTGGAACAGAAAGCTTATTTTTTACCGCTTAAAATGTATTTACAGACACATTTTTTAGAAAAACCAGGCCTGGAAAAGGATTGCAGGAAGCGAAGGAAAACATTGTACTGTATTATAACATCAAGAAGTGACTAGGCCTGGTGATAATACTCCCTAGGCTATAGCAGTGATGATTGTGTGTTATGTTATTAATAAGCATTGTTACAGAAATGTCTTAAAGAATATATTTACCTTCAAAATCTCCTTCGTCGTTGATTACTTTCAATTTACTGTAATCTGCTTATACACAGGCATACACCGAGAAAACAAACAAAAAAACAAACTCCACCCAATAAGTAAACTCAAAGCAAGCAAGAATCCAAGAACCAAAAACATAAATAGCAAAGTGCAAAGAGGTACATAAATCATGCTGGCTGCTACATGAACAGTATTGTTTAAATATTGTTTACAACAGTTTTAAGGGGAGTCGCTGTGGGTACTGATAATGGCACAAAATGTGTATTTTACAATTTTGTAATTATATTAGGGTTTAGAAATATTTATCGTTGCACCAAATTAAAAAACACTTTCTAAGTGTTTTTGGTACTAAAAATCATATTTCTTAACAGTTTTTATCTGATTTTTGAGAAAATTTATCAATTGAGATTCCTGAAGAATTAAATCTTCTACAATCTTTTATGTAATTTAGCCAATTTTTTTTGATTTTAAGGTAAAGTTTTACAAAAATACAAAATACATATTTTTTTTACAGAAAATTATATTCTAAAGGCATTAAAAAAATGTTTGCTATGTTCTGTACAAAAAACTAAAGTACAATAAAGTCCCGATTATTCGCGGACCTATTTACAACAAAATAAGAATATAAGGGGCTAACAAAGTAAGTGAAGAGAATTATAAACTTCAGTCTTGAATAAAAAATAGGGTTTTCAACACGAAAAAACAAACATAGATAAACGATAATTTTGTTAAAAAGTAAAAAAAATAAAGTAAAATAAAAAAAGTATTGTTTATAATGTATAATGTTGGCATTGTAATGTAAATCAAATATGTTTAAAGCTATTTTGTGTTGATTTTCATCCTTATTCGTCATATTTCGGATAATCCGCAGAATTTGCTTATTCGTGTTTGCCACGCCATCCGATTCTGCTTTTAATCGGGAGTTTATTGTGTGTGAAAAAATTTATTGCAAAAAATGAAAGTTTTCTAAAAATATTAAGTTTTTTTTACAAAACAATGCTCTATATTGTATAAAAATAATGCATCTCAATAAAATATTCAATTTATTTCACATTTTGTTATAATTTCTATTAACAAATGACTTTATTGGCACGTACCAAATGTGAAACAATGTAGGATAATCATATTTTAGAGTGTTTTTTACATAACGATCAGTTTGGGATATTTTAAAAATTTTACAGATTTTTTGTCACTTACAGTAGTATGGGGACTCCCCTTAAAACAACAAAAATAAAATGTAACATTTTATGTACAAATTCTGTATAAAACTTACCCACCGCCTCCACAACAAGTTATGGCTCCCTTTACTCCCAGTGCATTTCTTTTCCACTCACCTTCCCGCAAAATCAAACCACCTTTATTTACAACCCCAAAGTCAGTTTCGCTTCAGTTTAAAGAACTAAGTCTACAAATGCACATTTCTTTCCCTTTGCCCAGTAGAAATTATTTAAATTTTATACGGATTATACAGTTTTACCCATATAAAAATTACAAAATAACTTCATTGTAAAATATTTATTTAAAATTTATTTTTGAGTACTGTATCCAAGTCACAGATTTTATTCTATTAATTATTCTAAGGTTTTTAATACTTACTCCATGTTGTGACTATGTGCTACGAGTTTCAGAAAGTATGTTCACAACACTCGTTCGTGAGAAGTCGTTAAAACATTTAAAACCCCTACAAAACACACTCTTCGACAGGTACACCCCACGGACTAAGATACATGTTGTCTATCTTGCAACAAGACCTGGATACGATCAATAAAATTCATGGAAACGAAAAAGTAAAAAAAATAGCTTTGTCTCCATAAAATACACGGCAGTCTGGGAATGCGTCAAATCCATGAAACAGCTTGCGGGTTTCAACGAGGTTACACTCTGTTGGGTATCAGGACATTTTGGAATAGATGGAAATGAATGTGCAGATAAGCTGGCAAACAAGGCATCAGCTTCTGAATTCACAGGACCTTAACCGTTCTATGGCATACACAAGACGACAGCTATGCAGGTAGTTGCTGACTGGGCAAGACTGGAACATGGAAAGAGGTGGAGTAGCATCCCTGGATTGAGGATGAGCAAACTTTCACTTCTTGGTCCATCAAGAAAAATTGCATTCGAAATTCTGTCATTAAGTAGGTGCAAGCTAAAGGAGGCGGTCGCTCTAATCACAGGACATGGCGACCTTAGGAAACACATGAAGTACGTGGGAATTTTCACTGGAAATCCTGAATGCAGGAAATGTGGCCTGCAGGAGGAAACCGCAGAACATCTAATCTATGAGTGTGAGAGGCTGGAACAGATCAGTTATGAGACCTTTGGTAAATTGAACAAAGGACAAACCATACCTCAAGACAACCTTGTTAGAAGGATTCTTAAGTTCAACGGGCTTATGGATCTTGACAAGGGTAACTGAGGGATCAACATCCTTACGTGGGAGTGTAATAAACCCTAGAGGCTGACGTGCATAAGGTTCTGGACTGCCCACAGAAGAAGAAGAAATGTCTTTAACCAACATCCTAAACAAAGTAAATATTACTTTAGATTTTCAAGTAAAAAAGAATAAAGGTGATATACTGCGACCCAAATTAACGAAACATGTTGAAACCTTGGCACGTATGTATAAAATAGCTTGCAGTGATTGCAACAGTCGTTTAGGCCGAACCGGCAGACAATTCAAAAAAAGACCTAAAAAGCACCTCCCTACTAATAACATTATTACCACAAAATAGATTTTACACATCATTAAGCGGACAATAACCACGAGTATACTGATTTCAACACTACCTTCCAACCTTTACAAATACGTGAAAGGCAAATACATGAATACTTTTGAGGAATTTGAAATTTACAAAGCCTTCAAAAAGAATAAAAGTGATTTGTTGAAACATAAATTATCTTCCGTTCACATTTGTTGTACGATGCTGTGATGACGTTAAAAGATAACGTCGATGACAGGCCGAGATGGGCAACCCGTATCTCAGTCGTTTTTGAACGTATGGGAACATGTCGTGTGTTGTGTTTGTGTGTGTTTTGTAATGTTTTAACGACCCTTCACGAGCGAACAATCCGAAGGTACGTTCTGAAACGCGTAACATACAGTTACAAGATGGAGTAAGTATAAAAAAAACTTAGAATATGATTATTAGAGGGGTAACTATTTTTTGTTCAAAGAATTATCCATAGCCAATATCCTGCATAGCAAGTTTCTGAGTTAAAGGTTAAGTTTTGCGATTGAATAAGTTTTATCTAAATGATATTAGATTTGAATCCAAACAAATGTGATAGATCCAATATTTCGTACTTTTTGACTAAAATAATATCTTGACAAAGAAACTAACCTTCTTAGCATATGATTTACTAATAGACAATGACTTATATATTCAACCGCGTTTATTTAACTACTACAATAATGCTAAGCTGCTTAAGGGTAAACAATCTAAATTAATCTCACTCATTCTTGAGTTCTTGCAAGATTTTAGAAAATGATTAAATTTTTGCTAGCCTGAGTCCCCTAGCCGCATGCTCCTTTCGGCTCTCCCCTTGAAAGGGATCACGAACTTACCATTCAATAGACATTTTTGTGCGTAATTATCAGGCCGTTTTCAAGTTGTCAGAAATATTATCCTTCATCGAACATTAAAAACACTTTTTGTACACATAAAAACGCATTCAATTAATGTCCAGTGGGCTGTCTAAAAAAAAAAACGGATTTAAAAAAATTCCAAACACTACCTTGAAAATGACTCGAATAGTAGGACAGCCCTCAAGACAATCATGCACAAAAAAGACTAAAGCGGCGGTAAATTCTATACTAATTTGTACATAAAATATAAAACTTATGGTAACTACAAATACCACTAAACAGTTGGTTTACTGCGTCATTATGGTTTTGTGACTCAGTACATTAACTTTATTTGAATTTGTTGTACATCTTCATTGAGAACATTATTAATACTAAATGATAAAACATGTTGAAACTATTTATAAATACACGAGGTATGTCTATTAAATAAAGAGACTGATTATATAATTAAATTTTATTTAAGTTTATTAAAATTTTGATGCTTTTCTCATTCAAATACACTCCCCATTTCAATACACAGCTGCAATCTTGTTAGCGAATTTCCATAGGAAAAATGAGCTATTGCAGTGGCCCTTATGGTAAGACCCAAGGTCGGGAGTAGCAAATGAGCACCGATCATGGTCCCCAGAACATGTTTTGGGATGTCATTAAAAATCATATATATAACATATATATATGTGTGTGTGTATATATGTGTTCGAACTATAGCGGCTGCAATTAAGTCCGATTTGGTTCAAATTTGGTACACATGTTGGTTGTCGATGTCGCTCGGACGGGTTCGTTAGCCAAAAATATCCAACAATCGGAAGCTCTTTTTTTGACCGGAATTATTTTTTTACATTTTTCCTACGAGAATGAATTTGTTTTTGAATTTTTCCTACAAATAAAAAAGTAGGATGTTATTGTGCACATTTTGTTTTTTTACGCGACCTTATAGCTCGCTTGGTTCCCCCAAAATCGATCAAAACGTAAAATACCATAGAAGTAACCTGTTCAAAGCCATGTGGTAGATTCTACCGTGGGGTTGGAAAGCGAAGCACGCAATGCACTGTCCATTGAAGATACTCCCAATACGGAGGTTGGCGTGCGAAGCACGCAATGCATTGTGTATTGAATATACTCCCAATACGCGGAATGGCGTGCGAACCATTTTGCAGCTATTCAGCACCATCATGAATTGACCTAATTCCCAAATTGTTGGTTGAAACCCTAAAACATAGACCTATAAACTTAATTTTGGAAATTTGCTCAACTCACGCCAGCGGTTCAACTGCGTGGTTGAATTATTTTCCACTGTTCAAAGTCATGGAAAAAATCAATTTCCGTCAGCTGTTTTCAACACATCCGCAGTTTCTTTCTTTACAGCATCTACTGACTTAAAATGTGCACCTTAGGAACTGATATAACCCTTTGCACTCTGGTAGGATATAAGTCCCCTAGGATCGGATGCCCAGTAGTGCTGGCCACAGCCAATTCTTTGTCAAGTATGAACGGTTGGTGCAAGTTACGTTCCTCTCAGATCGGACGGCCAGCGGTACTGGACAGTTAAAATCCCTCGCTTGGATGGCCAGTAGGAGTGGACACACAAATGATCTGCATTAGTTTATTTTTAGTAGTTTTATTTTGTCGGGATTGTGCTGAAACCTAGCGTCCAAATCTTAAACTAATTGATTCCCGATTTTTCTCTGGTCTGTGTTGCATCAAAACGTAGCAATATTCGTTACATTATAACCTTACCAGCAGTTTAGTTTTACGTTGCGGTGGTCTAGGCTAGTGTTTTTAAAGTTTGAAACAATTTAATAGAACAAATGTTAATTAGTTTATTATTGCTTTTAAGTGTTTTTTGTTAACAAGTACTTGTTTTTGTTTTATTTTAAATTACCAAAAATATTGTTAGATAAGTTGTATACAATGGTTTATTTTATTCATTAAACCAAAAACTTAATGATAAAAATATAATACATCTAATATTTTTGTATGTCAAAATTAAAGAGTTACTAAAAGCCCATGATTTTTAAACAAAACTAAATAACCATTAACAACTTTTCGGATTATAGTGAAAAATAATTCAGAGCTATTGGTGCCGCACGGTCATGTTGGTGGCAGAGCTGACAAGAGTAACGTAAGCGGCCAGTCAGGCTGGCCATGCGAACTGTGAGGATGTTTAATGCGGTAAATATTCAGAGTTGACTGAGAATAGCGTACGGCCAGCAGTACTGGTCATCCGAGTGTAAAGAGTTAACATTTGGGGAAAGGTAAAACTAGCGCGGTGCTAGATCGGGTGAGGATGTTCAAGTGTAGTAATGTTCTTTTCCGTCAAAAACTGCTTCACAGAAAGCGTTTTCAATTAAACCATTTTTTCACATTTGAGGCTGATTTTCCTGACTTTATCTAAAATGTATCAAAACTTCCTTATAATAATGTTGGTTAGCTTTTGTGCCCTCTGGCACCCATTCTTCCAAAATTACACTTTGATATAGAAAAACACAATCAGCATGGCTTTGAATTTTTACTTGCTTCGACTAGCTTTCTTTCATGCTCGGTGATTGTGTTTTCCAGTGCATTGACCGCCTCAGGATCACACTGAAAGGTCCAGGTTTCATCAAGTGATTATTTTTTGAAACAAGTTTGGATCTGCTTCCAGTTGCTTCAGAATGCTTCAATACAACATTCTTTTTGTTCCGTTGCAAGAACCTAGCGAACCATCTTTGCATCAACTTTTATCATGTCTCGCACAAGATTTTCCCCGCACTATCCTTGTCAAAATTCAAAGAATCAGCTATCGTTCCAAGATTAACGGTGAGCAATACCATTCGAGTAGTATCGAGAATCAATTGAGCGAAGCCAACCTTGAGAAAGCTGGCTTATGATATTACAAAGGTAAAGCGCTCGAGCGTAACTAGTGCTTGTATACACTTTCGTTTTACTAATGCCGGTCATATTTTTAGTTTCCGCCACGTGCGTACGACATTTAAATTTGCAGAACTCCAATGTATAGTTAGTAGGTAACGAAATTCGCCCTGATGTTTTACTGCTAGAATCAGGTGACTCGACTGAAAATCATGTTTGTCTTGTTTATAAGCAAAAGTCTTTAATAAAATGATTTACAATTCTGTCACCTACGAATTATAATTTATATGTTAATGAACGATTTCCTGCAAATTACAAAAGGTTATCTTCAAAATTAGACGGAAGATAAGTTATAATGAAGAGGGGACTGTTTCGTCGTGGTATTGAACAAGATGGTGATTTTTACAAACAGTCTGACAGATTGTTCTTACATTTTCTTTGGTCGTTGAAGTGTTCAGGACCTAAGCGTAACTAAGTGGACAGGTGGTAAGCTTTTGAAAACATTCTGTTGGTGTTTTGTTCAATTTAACTGAAAATGTTACATCATTGAGTGCTGCTTTTAAACTTAGCATTTTTCCAGCACACTACAGAAAACACAACCGAACTAAACGGCGATTAACTGAAAGTCGCAAAGTATTGTTGCTTGTTACGCAGGTTCAGTTACGTTCAAAGTCATCACGCGTTCACTTATAACTGGTGTCTACAGGTTTGTTCGTTATATGGAATATCAGTCTCGTTAATGAACAGACATACCTTGTACACTAGCAATACAACTATAAATATTTAATAACACAATTCTAACTAAATTGGTAAAAACAATTCATTTTTATTAGACATACAAATTATTTCTAATCTAAACAGGTAAAACGACATCCTTTGGCAGATACCTTGATTTGCTGGCTCCTATTATATACACAAAATTGGTTGAGCTTAAATATTTCCCCTTTGATAGGAATTAGATACAAAAGCCAACTACAAATCAAAAATATTTTTCTACTGATTTTTAATCGGAATAAAAACGTGTTATGCGTTTTAAGTCAAAACCAACCGTCCAGTGTTGCCAACTTGAATACTATTCCATAATACAACTTCTCTTCCTTCTCATCGTTAACGTCAGACTTGGCAACACTTCTCAGTTGTAGAAAATGGCTGTGTATGGTTTTGTCTGTTTATTTAGAGATTTTGGTGTTAAAAACTCTTAGCAAAGGAGAAGGTTCTCTTTGTGAATTGTTAAAAAATGTATCAAGTTTGAAACATATTTGATTGGTTAAGGAAATAATTTTAAAACTACGGGCACAGGTAATGTTCCTACATATGGAAAAAACAGCGTAAGTACTCCAATACTCAATTTACAAATGGAGATATAAACAAAGACATTTTGCGTTTTACATACAGATGGTATTCTTTAAACCATTGGTCAATGTAGGAATAAAGCAAAATATTGATCTTTCTTATAAAGAAATAAAAATTTTAAAAAGCTTTCGTATGTTTTTGTATTTACATTTCGAAAATCATTCTGCTGGATGCTATATTTTTTAAAAGTTTCTATTATAGGAACGTTATGAAATTTGAAAAATTCATTACTAAAACTAAAACTTTTGTCAAAATGAACAGTTGTGATAGTTCATGAAGGATACATTTTGTAGAAACATTGCGGTGATGAAACTTAGAATTATTGAGGATAGAAATCTAACTACAAAAATTCGTTTATAAACATTCAATGCTTATTAAACTTTAAAGTGAGGGTTGTTTAGGATTATCAAAATATCTAAGAATGATGACTATATCTTCGTAACAAATTTAGTTTAACCTTTCGTCGAGCACGCCCACGTCCTAAAGACAGGATTAAAGTTCTTAAAGGTCGTACAGACCCTGCAATAACTACAACAAATGTGTATTTTTTGGTTGAAGTGTTTACAATAAAATGAGGTGGTTTAGAATGGTTTTGAATTTTACAGGTTACATTTTTCTTTTTTACCGAAAGCCTAGTAATTCGTCACCGTATATTAACGTTCTTATGGTTAATTATCGTTTCATAATTCAAATTAAAACCAGTCCAAATAGTAATTGTTTCAAAGTGTATCACTTAAATTGAATTGTTTAAAATTTTAAATAAGCAGAAATAAATTAAAAACAGTAGTCTTTAGAATAGTTTGTGAGTGCAAAGTTAATAAAACTAATGCTAAACGGTTCATGAATTGGTTTTAGTTATTGTTTTGTTTCCTTTGAGGCTTCTTTCCTTATTTTATTGTTTAAAAATCTCTTTACATTCCTTGAAATCAAAATAAACAGCTACGAACTAAAAATACCATTTACAATAAAGCAAAAAGAATGCGAATGAAACCGTTTTTAAGAACTGCTTTAATGAAATTAGTACCTTGTCAAAGTGATAACAACGCGTTCTATTTACAACGTTCTAATCGTTTGGTAAATACACAAAAGTGACGCTAAATAACTTATCTACAATCATGAATTTTTTCGCATAACGGGTTCGTCATCAAGGTTAATGCTAGTAAAAAAAAAAAAAACAAGTTTTTGTTAAAACACATTACTTTTACGGTTTGGTATACTTTATACTTTTAATCTGGTTACAGCTTGAAGTCTTTTAATTTACAAGATACCTTGACGTTTTACGAATAAAAGGTAACAAACTGACAAAAAACAGACAATTTTATTATGTAATCATTTGCTAAATCCTCTTGATTGTTTATAAAATACTTCTGTATTATTATGCAGTAACAAAATTAATTTAAAATAGAAAATAAGCGTAGTTCATTTACTAAAAAAGAACGTGCAATTTATGCAGAGACCAATTCGATATCCATTAATTTTGAACATCATGCAAATATAAAATATTTATTTGTACAATAATTTTTTTACAAACAAAAATTTTATTTTTGTTCAAACATATTTCAAACTAAGTGTATTCATAATCAATATAATTAAAACAAAATATAATAAAACTAGTAAGCTGCGTGAAAAATCCCAGGCAGATTAATTAGATACTCATCAGAAATATATTTAAAAACAGCTGACTTTATTTAGGCCTACCTAACTATTCTAACGGGGATTTTTAACTCGGTAAATGTGTACAATTAAAAGGATTATAAAACTGTAGATCTATTTGTTAAAATTTTGTATTTATATACATTATTATATATATATAAAGAAAGATAAAAATATTATCTTTTAATTGCTTTTTATTTAATATTGATAGATCAGATAATTTAGAAGTTATTAATATAATAGTGAATAAATTAATAATCAAATAGGTTTATATGTTATACGAAGATGTACGAATGTTTCCAAAGTTAAATGAATAGGAATTTCTTCTTTAAATTTGTATAAACGAATATTATATTGATGATAAAAGGTTGTATTTATATTCAGGTTATAACCTAAAAGCAAATCTTATAACGTATTATAGCACACATTTGTTATTTAACATGTATTTAAAAAAATCAACTTCGCAAGAAATTGTATTGATTGAAGTTCTAAACATAACCCCAAAGTGTACTGGATTTTGTTTAAGTATTACGGATGATGGGTGAAATCAGCTGTTATATTATATGTTGCTCATGGACGTACACTCGCTTTTATAGGAGTTGATACTATGTTTTTTTTTAAATTTTAGGTTTTTCTCCCCAATAGTTTTAAATTATAACTTACTTATGAATTAGGCTGTACTTTACAATAAATACAGGTGTAAGTGAATTAATAGTATAATTTGTCTTATATTTAGAGCACTTTTATGATTTATTTTTTAAACTAGAGGTGAAACAAAAAAGCAGGCGAAATTAAAAAGAAACATAAAATACAGTCCATTACTATCACGGGCAGCGAGCGTAGACAACTGTGAAAGTGTTCACAGTAAACAAAAGGAGCGAGAAACAGATGTTTTTCCTAAAATAAAACGCTAAACACATAAAGCCCGACTATAAATGCACTATAATTATTCAGTAGTATTTAAGCAGTTGAACGTTCGACTTACCGATCGGAAGCTCGGGCACCGGAGGTACGACTTCGGCAGGCTTCAGCTTAGTGGCCAGAGGTGTCGATGGTCCGTTGACCAAGACAGTGCCGAGGTAGTTGAGCAGTTTCTGGGCCCTGTTCTGAGTGGGTTGGAGAGTGAACAGCTGCGGGTTCTCATCGATGAAATAAGTGTCTACTGAACCGTTTAGAAATTTCTGATTCTCTAATACGTTCAACAGGAATGGAATGTTAGTCTGGAAATAAAATTCGTATTGGTTAGGCCAACTATTGAGGGTTGTTGGTAAATATCAGTGGTTGATTACAATTAGGGAACTTTACCTAGAGCTCAAAATTATTTCTATAGTTGTAGAACATGTCTGACTTAAAAACTTCTTTTGCACAAGTTTGAAAAATTTAATCTCAGAAAAGAATAGACGTTTGTAGGTGCATCGGTACAATAATTGGTGTTATTGGTATAAATTTTATAACCTTACAAGTTGAGGATTGAAAAGTTTGAGTGGCATCATTCACATTCCCTGACAAAACCATGTAAATTCAAACAACAACGTAAAGTAGTAATACGTATGTTTTAGTGCTGTAAGTACATATGTTTTAAGTGTTGTAGTTAGTAGTATTCATGTTTTAAGTGTTGTAAGTAGTAATATGTATGTTTTAAGTCTTAAAATTAGTAGTATATATGTCTTAAATGCTGTAACTATGTATGTTTTAAGTGTTGTAAGTAGTATTACCGGTATGTATGTTTTAA
>JAGFPH010016123.1:0-19860 GCA_018207615.1 Philaenus spumarius
TCTCATGTAAGTCCTGTACTGCACGGTGAACGTGGAATCGAGTGTAGAATGTTTTTTGAATTTACGAGTAAAGTTATGAGTTTAAAAAAAATGTATATTACGTCATCATATGTTAAGCATTGGAATATAGGCCTATAATAAGTCCTTCCCAATTTTAAATCTGGGTATAACGACATAGTAACTGGTATTATACTGGTGGTTTAGTACAGTGTATAGTGTAGTACAGAGTACAGTGTATGTGTATGTACTATAATTATCAATAGAAAATCATGAGCAGGTTTTTCGAATTTACGAGTTATGCATTTTAAAGACAAATGTATGATGTAATGTTTTATGAAAGTGATAAAAGCAAACTTTAATTATTTGAAGTTATTGTTGTTCAATTTTGTTACTTTCTCAATATTTTCAACAAATTTCAAATAAAAATAACAAGTTAGTTATAATTGTTTGATTGAATCATTTTATAACATCCTGTCGCTAATTAGAGTTAAAACTATGCCTTCCTTTTGGTTAAAATATTATACAGAAAAGTTGAAGAACACTAGTAAAAATTCTCATTGAAAATTAGTTCACAAGAATAATTTGGGTTATTTGTAAAAAAACATGTAGAAAATATCTTTGTTATAAAAACATCAGTCTTACTCTATCGATATAAAACATCAACTATCGATTTTTATCGATATTAATCCGTAGTTCTGTAGAAGTCAGCCAGTCATCAGCGGTATACTGTGATAAAATTGTGGATGGTGTGAGGCTGTATCAAGGTCACTAGATAGTAAAGGTTGCCTCATAGTCATGTAAACAAACTCGAACCCCTCCCTATCCAGTGATGTCATTGTAGTAAAAAAACGCCGCTGCCATGGGAGATGTATGTAGTTTTACTACAACTACGTCACATTACCCACTCCACTTTTTTTGATATTTCCCGAATGAGGCAACCTTTACTATCTAGTGACCTTGAGGCTGTATATCTGGCTGTACAGCTGATAATTGGCTGATTACAGAACTAGGGAGTAGGGATTAGCAATTAGCATCGACTGATTCGACTGTGACAATCCGAATCCATAACAAACTGGTGAGTTGTGACGAGTCAAAGGCTTATTTCTATTATCTACTATTATTATCTCTTGTGAGAACTGTGAATTAATTAATAGGGTCATAATATTCTTTATGCTATTATTTTAAATATTGTTATTTTATTCAAGTAGCCTATCTTACCACAAAGGTGCGATTACTATATGGCTGTTACGAAATCTTACTATATGGCCCTGACCACTTAATTCTTCTTATAACTGAAATAGAGCTAGCTAGATCTAAGAATAAGTCAGTCTTTGCTGCATCGCTAGACATCAGCGGAGCATATGACAATGTATCAATTCCTATTCTACTAACCAAAATGTACAAATTTGGCATTCCTGCCATTTTCATCAAACATTGTTTCAAATGGCTATCTGGTAGAAAGATAGTCTTACATAATCAAACTCAAGTTTTAAACAGGATAGCTTACAAAGGGCTTCCCCAAGGAAGTGTTCTTAGTCCACTTCTTTTCTCGATTTATATAGCTGAAACCAATATTTATGTTAAACCAATAGCTACTTCTCTACAGTATGCTGATGATATCATAATATTTACTGTACACAAATCAATAGAATCGGCTAAGATAAACCTTCAGTCTGCATTAAGCGACCTTTTTCTAGCCTTCAATAAACTCCATCTCACTTTTAATCCTAGCAAATGTAAGGCTATTCTATTCACACGACATAGGGTAAATAATCAAAATCCTATCACGTTATCATACCCTGATCATATGATAGATGTAGTAGAATCAATTAAAATACTAGGTATATGGATAGATCAAAAGTTAAATTTTATAAAACACATCACTGAGCTTGTGCAGACCTGCTGGAGAGACTTGAATATACTGAAGGCTTTATCCTGCGGTACCCACCCTGACTTCATGCTATCAGTGTATAGGGGGCTCATTCGAGCAAAACTTGAATACTGCTCCTTTTTGTTTGGTCATGTGGCAAAAAAATGGAGACAAAAACTTGACATCATTCAGAATGTTGCAATCCGATTATGTCTAGGAGCCAATAAGTCAACACCAATTATAGCATTAGAAAACGAAGCAGCTTTACATCCCCTAAATGTTCGTTGGCAATACCTGGCTGACAAAATGATGGTCAAAATTATTTCTGACAAGCTCCACCCTAACTATTCTAATATGTTTGAGTTGGAGCTTCTCACTTCTCACCATAGTTACTGGAAAAAGAAAAGTGTACCTCTATACTTAATATCCTTTAGAAGAATATTAGCTCACTTTGACTTGACCCTGCTAGACCACCCATCCAACCCTTTCTTCAATTTTATAGAACCTATATCTTTAATAAATCTAAAAAATCTTACTGTTAATGAAACAATCAATGGCTTAAATTCAAAAAAGGATAACAGTATACTACAAACAATTCAATTTGCTAGAGCTACTATTGACAACCTGGTAAATAAATCATATCCCATATATACAGATGGATCAAAGATAGGCAGCCTTGTTGGGGCCGCCATATGGGACCCCAGTAGACTTACAGGTATCGGGTACAAATTAAACTCTATAATGTCCAGTCTTAGTGCAGAATTATATGCTATATATAAAGCTGTACAGTACGCTTTAACATCTAATTTTGCCCAGAGTTTTGTTGTTTTCACAGATTCTCAGACCAGTCTGCTTTTGATCAAGAGTTATATGAGGTTGGAATCTCAAGAATCCTTTGTATTTAATATTTTAGACATACTATTAAAAAACCCAAGCATCGAAATAGTCTTGCAATGGATCCCAGGGCATGTAGGTTTGTCAGGGAATGAGTTTGTGGATAAGTTAGCAAGAAGATCAGCTAATGACGGACTCATAGCAGACTGTGTCGTACCTAAGAGAGATATCACATGTCACCTAAAGTATTTACAAATCAAGCAGGTTGTAGAGAATTTTGGGAATGTAAATAAAGCTTTGTGGTACAAGGATATACAACCAACAATAACTAAAGTACCATGGTTTAAGGGTTGTAACTGGAGGCGTAAAAATATAGTAACTTTATGCAGATTAAGATTTGGACATGCTAACACATATTCATATCTATATCGCATAGGAAAAGTAAGTTCACCTGTCTGCAAGGAATGTTCTATAGATGAACAAGAATCCTTGCAGCATATATTCTTTGAGTGTAGTGCTTATAATACAAAGAGAACTCAGCTGATTAACAACCTAAGAAAAGAAAATTGGCACCCTCCCTTTATACTAAAAGATATCCTACAATCTGGTAGTTCATATACTCTAAAAGCGGTAATAGAGTACCTAGGCCTAATAAAGAGGGATTTATAGTTTCGTTCAATGGGATTTGACTTAGAATCACTAAAATTGTAATTTTTAGATCATTTGTTAGATTCCTTAAATCTTTTCTGTTACTCCTGGATCATGGGTTTTATGTATCCAAGGTCCAACCTTTTCGGTTTACCTGATGGACCTCAGGTAAGAAGATTACCTTGTGTATTCCTACTATACATTTTATATCTTGCTAATTTAGGATACTGTTTTAGTACAATAAAATTTGTAGTAACGATACTTTGTGTACCCATGTAGATATTTACTAATTTCCAATTTATGTTGTTCACGCTAGTAATTAATTGCCCTATAGTTATTAACCTAATTGTTTCCCAAGATAATTGTATGCAACCTATACACGAAGAATAAAAGAAACTCATGCAAATGGTGGAACTGAGCCTCTATATATATAAGTGGATAAGTGTAATTCAAGTGTTTTTGTGAACTTTTTGTGTATATAAAGTGTTTGGGCTTCATGCTTGTAAGCAAAGCCTTTTGGCATAAGCCAATAAAGCCTTATTTGGCATAGAAGAAAAAAAAAAAAAAAAAAATCTTTAGTATTTATAGTACGGTAACTAAAACAAATAACTATCATATTTTGTTACTGTACATCATAGTCCTTAGTTTAAATAATTTATACTTATCCATAAATAAGTGTCAATTTAATTAGTTAATTGATTAATAATTCTCTGTACTTTTTATGGAATGACCCGCTAAAAAAAGAGTTTTAAGATAATGATGGTCATAAATCTTATTGCTTTACTTTTGGGTCTATTTTTTGTGAATGTATTTTCATTATCAACTTCCCAGTTTAGAATTTTATTGTAATGGGTCCGAAAATCTAATTTTGTAACATATTTATATTTTAAGGTCTCTACTGTGCCGGTGTTGTTACACTATATACATATATATACTATACATTTCTGTAGTGTTCAGATACGTATGTAACATTTTTCCTGTACGAATGCTCACGAATAAAAAACTATATCGACTCCGTTGGTGTGCCAATAGAAACATATTAACATCAAAAAATTTCAGTCGGTTAGGCCATTTTTTAACATGCAATTTTTTTGTGTTCAACAGACTGTAACAGCTGATTAGGTTTACTAGCACCTATAAATTAAAATGATATATATATTTCAGGCAGCCTAGACAATATAATTGATTTAAATCGGTATTTCAAAATATGAAAAACTATTGGTAAGAAAACATTAAAATAATAATTTAAGTTTTATAATTTTGTTTCAGTTATAACCTCTTCCATAAATAATAGGCCATAGTAGGATGATTTTATCAGAACGTGTGTTTGATTCATTCGTCCGTCTTCGAACGTATTCATCAGAATGCCAGTTGTCCGACAGTTTTTACCAGTTTTAACGTAAGCCGAAAAAACTCATTAATCGTTATATTGCTAATTAATTATTAAACTTACCCTACATTCAAAAGCTATGAATGTAAGTTTAATAATAGTTATTATTTGATAGTTATTTATTTATTTCACAATAGTTATTTGGGTATCTACAGTGCAAAGTTGAGTTTGTCGCAAGAGATAAACATTTGACGCCCGAGGCTACGCCTCAAAGTTTATTGAGGGTGACAAAGTAAACTTTGTACCTATAATACACACAAGATTTTTCCTGCCGCTACATTTTAAATTAATCTTTTAGTTTTTAAAAAAGGTCTGTTTTACAGAGGTGTGTCCCACAACAATCAACATTTTCAAAACAAAGACTACATCAACATTACCGCACTCCAGCTTTAACCGTGCGGTAAAGTAAAACAAAGAGGTTATAATTCCTTGACGCTGAACACAAAATGTAGTTTAGTTTGCGAACTGCTGTGAATGTGCAAAAACACACTTTGTTAAGTAGCTCGTAGCTGTAGGAAAGTATATTTTTATATTCATTGCCATAGCAAACAACTGCATAACATAAAAGATAAAACAACAGATTCGGAAAACCAGCTTAGAAACACAATGTTAGGTTAGGCCTAGTTATTTTATTTTAGTTGTCTTAACGGCAATATAATATACACACAATTAATTGCTATAGCAAAAAACTGCTTAAAACAGCTGATTTGGAATAACCAGCTGAGCAAAACAATTTTAGGTTAGGCCTAATTTATTTTATTTTTTTTGAAGTGATAACTTCTATTGGCCCGTTGGGCACTTTCGACTTGGCTATGTTTTCGAAATCTCGCGTCACGCCAGATTTCTCGCGAGATCTTGCATCACGCCAGATTTCCCGCGAGATCTCGCGTCACGCCAGATTTCTCGCGAGATCTTGCATCACGCCAGATTTCCCGCGAGATCTCGCATCACGCCAGATTTCTCGCGAGATCTGGCGTCACGCTTTTGTTTAGACACAAGTCAGATCGTGGAGAGGGAATTTTATTAATACATTATTTACATTTATTAGCATAGCAATCAAATTAACACATAAGAATTAGTTAATATAATATAACAGCTGATTTCGCCCATCATCTGTAATTCTTAAACAAAACCCAGCGTAGATTATATTTTGGGGTTATGTTTACAACTTCAACCATTAAAATTTCTTGTGATGTTAATTTTCTTATATATTAGTTATACAACTAATGTAGGCTTCTATAACTATAAGTTATATGGGCTTCTACACGTTATAAGATTTGCTTTGTGGTTATAAACTGTATATAAAACTAACCTTTGATCATCAATATATTCGTTTATACAAATTTAAAGAAGGATACCTACTGTTTAACTTCGCAAACATTCGTACATCTTTGTATAACATATTTGATTATTAATTTCTTTACTGTAATATTAACAACTTCTAAATCATTTGATCTATCAATATGAAATAAAATGTAACTAAAAGATAATATTTTTACCTTTCTTTAAATATATAATAACGGATATAAATAAACAATTTGAACAAATAGGCCTACAGTTTTATAATCCTTATAATTGTACACATTTACCGAGTTAAAAATCCCTGTAGTCATAGAAGTTATCACTTCCAACGTGTGGTCTTAAGCACACCCAGTTAATTTTTTTAACTTAAAATATAAGTTACACATTATTTTTTGTTTTCTACACATCTATGTCACAGCAACTTTAGAATGATATAGGCCTAAGCTTCATGCCGCTTCTTTTATACTAAATAATAATAAAAAGTTACAACAAATTTCGATGGTCACGTATTAATATTATGATAGTGTTGTTTAGTAGACAACAACTACATATAAGAAAAAAATCGGTTTAGTTCAAACATTTGGAATTACTAGCTTTTATTGAGGCCTAAGGCGCATAATTTTAGTTCTATTTGGCCTTGGTTTGAGTGGACCACCATTATTATTCAACAAATTGACCTATTATCGAATCACAGATAGCCAAAGCGGTTTGTTTGAAGCCTGTAAACAAATCAATAACAAGTGATTTCTTCCGGTTTGAATCAAACAAGTTTGATCAACATTATCCAAACGCATTATGCTATACTTTTTAAACACAATATATTCCTAGGCCTTCACAGCCAAGTAAAACATAAAATTTATATAGGCCTACGTTTAGTAGTAAAGGCAATATTTATTAATGGCCTTCTTCGCCTTAACGGCGTGCGGTAAAACATCTGTAAGCCTACATCAGCTGTTTACTTTGCACCGTGCTAAGTAAACAGCTTATGTAGGGTGTTCTGAAAATTTTGATTGTTGTCGGACTAACCTCTGTAAACACGTTTTGTTTAGTGAAACAGATCTTTTAAAAACTAAAACACTAATTTAAAATGTAGCTGTAGGAAAAACGTTGTGTGTGTTACGGGTGCAAAGTTTACCTATAAAAAACCTCTCTTCCCGTTTGGCCAATGTAGATTGTGTCACTGTTATCGCAGGTTATTTTGTAGAAGCCTGTTTGATCTTCCACCCTTGCGTTTTGTGAGTGGAGTAATTTTTGAACGTTGTTATTGGTGCTTAAGGCGATTGTCCTATTAATTTTCTTAAGGAAGAGATTACCTTGGGAAGAATGCTGCCGTATTCTGTTGACACAAAGATTGAGGTTGCTTTCTCTTTTAGAGGTCTTTTGGATTTGTTAATGTTTTTTTCAGAGTAGCTTATCAATTGTAGACGTTTTTGATAGAATACAACTTCAATACAGAATCTCCCAACTAATACGTTTATTAACTGAAACTCGTTTCTACGACAAAGTCGCCATCCTCACGAGATACAATAATCAAACTATAACTGTTTGATAGTTAGTTATAACTGCGAATTAAATAATAGTTCCGAGTGCGCATAGACATAATATGTCCGGGCAGGCAGTCGATATCCGGTGACACATAAAAGATGTCCGATTGAAATGGGACAAAAACAGAAAAGTTTGTAACATCGTTGTTCTTAATATGAACTCGTATATCAGTATATCACATTATAATTTGTTTTATTTTAATATCGAATAATTCGACCACGCAACTGAACCGCTGACGTGCGTCGAGCAAATTTCCAAAATTAAGTTTATAGGCCTATGTTTTAGGGTTTCAACCAACAATTTGAGAAATAAGTCTATTCATGACGGTGTTGAATAGCTGCAAAATGGTTCGCACGCCTTTCCGCATATCGGGAGTATCTTCAATACACAAAACATTGCGTGCTTCGCACGCCATTACGAATATTGGGAGTATCTTCAATACACAAAGCATTGGGTGCTTCGCACGCCAACCTCCGTATTAGTAGTATCTTCAGTACAAAATGAATTGCGTGCTTCGCACGCCAACCCCACGGTAAAATCCGCGTACTTTTGTGGTATTTTACGTTTAGATCGAATTTGGGGGAACCAAGAGAGCTATATATAAGGTCGCGTAAAAAATCAAAATGCGCAGAATAACATCCTAACATAATTTAGGTCTATATTTGTAGAAAAAATTCTAAAAAAAATCATTCTCGTAGGAAAAATCTCAAAAAATGTTTACTTCCGGTCAAAAAACGTGCTTCCGGTTGTTGGTTTTTTCTAACGAACTCGTCCGAACGACGTAGGCAACAAACATGTGTACCAAATTTGAACCAAATCGGACTTAATATGCGGCCGCTAGAGTGCGAACACATATATACATATATATGATTTTTAATGACACCCCGAAACGTGTTCTGGGGACGCTGATTGGTGCTCATTTGCTACTCCCGACCTTGGGTCTTACCATAAGGGCCACTGCAATAGCTCATTTTTCCTATGGAAATTCGCTAACCAGGTCGTTCAAGGAAGCGTCGCTAATAAGATTGCAAAAGAATCGTTGCTGCCAGGTGGCTAATAACCCCGCAGGTCAGTTTGGGCTGCCTCAAGTAAGTGTGGCACGACCTATAACTGTGTTTTAAATTAGTTGTTGTTTCGTGTGTGTGTGTGTGTTTACTTGATGTTTTGACGATCTCCATCCTGATGATGGGATAGACATCCCGAAACGAGTCAAATAAATTAACGAAAAGAGTTCTCTGACGGGACAGTATGAGGTACTGTACTATTATATTATCACTAGCTGACCCGTACGGCGTTGCCCGTGGTGGTTATTATTTTCAGTCTTTTTAACGTAATTGTATTCTTTTTAAGTGTTCAGTCAGTGAGTGGTATTTGGCTTTTATAAACATATAGATCTTAAATAATAAAAGCACTATTGTCATAATAATAGAAGATCTGAAATTATGATTTTAGTAACTTTGATCCCCCCAAACACCTCCTAAAATTTCGAATTTTTTCATACCCTTTCTTAGTGAGCACCTATGGCCCTAGAGGAAGCTACATACCAAATTTCATTCCAATCCGTTCGGTAGTTTTGAAGAAGTCATTTTTTAATAACTTTGATCCCCCAAACCCCCCTAAAATTTCGAATTTTTTAAAACCCTTTCTTAGCGAGCACCTAAGGCCCTAGAGGAAGCTACATACCAAATTCCATTCCAATCTGTTAGGTAATTTTGGAGAAATCGTGATTTAGTTATTTTTACCCCCCAAACCCCCCTAAAGTTTCCAATTTTTTAAAACCCTTTTTTAGTGAACACTTATGGCCCTAGAGGAAACTACATACCAAATTTCATTCCAATCTGTTAGGTAGTTTTGAAGAAATACTTTTTTAATAATTTTGATCCCCCCAAAACCCCCCTAAAATTTCGAATTTTTTCAAACCCTTTCTTAGTGAGCACCTACGGCCCTAGAGGAAGCTACATACCAAATTGCATTCCAATCTGTTCGGTAGTTTTGAAGAAATCGTGATTTAATAACTTTAATCCCCCCCCCTCTAAAATGTCGAATTTTTTCTAACCCTTTTTTAGTGAGCACCTATGGCCCTAGAGGAAGATGTATACCAAATTTCATTCCAATCGGTTCAATATTTTTGAAGAAACTGTTTTTTAATAATTTTGATAACCCCAAACCTACCTAAAAGTTCGAATTTTATCAAACCCTTTCTTAGTGAGCACCTATGGCCCTAGAGGAAGCTACATACCAAATTTCATTCCAATCCGTTCGGTAGTTTTTGAGAAATCGTGATGAGTGAGTCAGTGAGTGAGTGGTATTTCGCTTTTATATTTATATAGATTATTCATACTCGAACCAATCCCAAGAAATGCACGTTCAATTTCAAACCTATTTAATACAACAGAAAGACATTCTTTGAACAATTAATTGGCAAGCCTGCAGAGTATGAAATGTTCATTCAGCTACATCTTTGCAAGACTGTTAATAAACAACATCTTTTCATCGAGCGAACTCTTTCTTCGGCCAGTGACCTGCAGGCCTATCAAAGAACTCGATTCACGGCGCACATGGCGGTCCTATTCATAAACAATAGTTGAATAATTATTTATTTCCGCGACCTGGTTTATGACCGACGAACGCATAACCTGTACATTGTGTCAATATATATAAACTAGCTGGTCCGATCCGGCTTTGCACGGATAGACAAATCAAAGTGAAATGTATATTAACTTAACAAACAATATATTATTGACCGAGCGTAAGCGAGGTCTCCGTTTTAACTCGACCGTTCGGCATTTCGTCTGTGTGTCTGTATGTCTGTCTCACGATTACGGCCAAACGCCTTGACCGATTTTGATGATTTTTTGCATGAATGTTCCTTATTCCTAGGCCGAGCCATGTATATATACGGTTTTTTTCCATTTTTCATTTTTAACCCCATAAATAAAATAAAAATGGTGGCCGGACCGTTTCTCTCAGTGTAAGCTTTTGTCCAAAGCCAGTTTGTGGCTTAATCGTAAGTCGAATTTAAAAACTAATAACATTTTGCTAATAGGAAATTTGATTTCCAACAAAATTATATTCTTGATTTTTTCCGTATCTCTAATGGTAAGCTTACAAAATGGCCGTAAACTTATAATTTGTTAAAAATCGTCCAAGTTTTTGTATTTCAACCATGTTTTTATACGTTTATTCTAAACCAATTCAAAAGTGTTCCATAGCTTTTTTGTAGATAAAGGTTTAAAGAATTCATAGGCCTATATGCCACTAAAAAAATTATTGAAGTAAAATTAAGAAAGTTATTAGCTCAAGAAACGATCACGTTCAGTAACTAAAGGAAAATGTTTAACTTTAGGCCTACATAAAAAGTAGTAAAAATTATTGTATTTTTTTCATAAATGTAAAAAAGTTTCGTAATTTAGTTCTAAATAGAATTGTATAAAAATATTTATCAATTTCAAATTTCTTATTTTAAAAACACCAGTTTTTATGTTCCTACTACAAGACTGCTAACAAAACTAGGCATGTTTTGAATAGTAATTTAGGAATATATCATTTGCCCAAAAATGACATATTATTATAAGAAAGTGTAGAGGATAAATCAAAGAATTGAACTGTATACCTGTAAATTATCATTGTAAATTCCATAAAAGTATTTGACTTGGCTTTACTTGAATTACAAAATGAGATGAAACAAATGAAACCTCGCGGCGATAAATGACATACAAAAAATGACCTTAGGACACCGTGGGAAGTGTTGGTACATGGGTTGAGATCACTATCACGACGTTTTAACATCGTTTGTTTTCATTATTTCTAATATTGGAATATGATTTGGAACTTAAGTTAACTTATGATACATTGTTAAGTTTGAGTTATTTAAGTATGTAAATATTTAATTGTATGTTGTCCCTCTATAACGCGATATTTTTAGCTATCTTACGCATTATTAACCTAAATAAAACACAATGCCTCCAAAAGAAAATCTTTAGCAGTTAAAGCCCAAGAAAAGAAATAAAAACGAGAACTAGAAATCCCGGAATCGTGGGAATTGTAAATAATGTTTCACTGGCTAAACCTTGTGCTTACTTCCTTACTTGCACACTATTTTTAACCTAAGCTCAAAACCACATTTGTTATTTCAACGAGCGAGGTCTACTGTTCACAGAACTACTAGTATCAACAAATATATTACACTATGTATTTCTTATGATGATTTTTAGTAACTTTAACCCCCTAAACCTCCCCTAAAATTTAGAATTTTTTGAAAACCTTTCTTAGGGTGCACTTATGGCCCTAGGGGAAGCTACATACCGAATTTCATTCTAATCCGTTCAATGGTTTTGGAGAATTCGTGATTTAGTAACTTTGACCCCCCCACCAAACCCCCTCTAAAATTTCGAATTTTTTTAAAACCTTTCTTAGAGAGCACCTATGGCCCTAGATAAAGGTACATACCAAATTTCGTTTCAATCCGTTCAGTAGTTTTTGAGAAATCGTGATCAGTTAGTCAGTGGATTTGGCTTTTATATACTGTATATAGATAAACTACAGAATTACTTCTTGGAAATCTGGTTGTTTCTCTTCCTATAAAGTCATTTCAATCTACAAAAACGTAGAAATTGTATTTTGACTGTAACTTAAGACCCGACATTTTGAAGGTAGGCCTAATCGATGAAAAACTGTTTTTTGTATTCATTTTGGTTTCGGAAATCAGGGAGATTATTTCGTAAAGCCGAAACAGATCTGCTGCACAGATGAAACATTTTCGATTCACCGGCACAAATAATTCCTAATTAAATATAATTACTGATGTCATCTTTGCAAGTCTGGTGATCAATACAAAATTATAGGCCTACGGTGTTTTTAAGCACTCTTATCTCTCTCTTGTATACAAAAAATCGTGTAATTCACGCAAAATTATGGCCCTATTGCGCATGCGTCAGGATCTAAGATCTAGGACACCGCCACCCTTACCACCCTACCCATCTAAGTTGCGTCGTTTCCGTGAAAATATCAGAGTACACAGTGATTAAAGTGGTTGGCGAGCGAAGCAAGCAGGGGATGGAGCCCTCTAGTATTAATAAAGTTAGTTTCACAAATTTTCCCGCTAACCCCTCCACCCGCCCCGGTCTAAGGACCTCTGACCTAATCAATCGTTATCCCGTGAAAATATCAGGGTACACAATAATCTGTTTGGGTTTGCTTCGACACGAGTCGCCGAGGGCGTTATCAAGCAGGAGGCGAAGCCGTCTAGTTAAACATTTAAATGTAAAATTGTGAGGTGCTCAAAGAATAAGTTTGATAACCTGTACTGCATATTAATATTGGTACAGAGAATAATTATTTATAACTCTGTGTGTGCTGATTACACACTAAAGGAATGATGGAAATGATAACCATAAATGGTTTCCACCTCGACAAAATAGTCTAATAGTCTGCGGGTAGTGATTTTTTGGTTTGGGTCGGGTAGTGAAATTGGCCCCAATATTTTAGGTACTTTTTAAATGATGAAACTGCGCCGCTCATTAAAGAGGATCAAGAAGGGTCGCCTCACCAGACCAGAAATGCTGCAATTGTCCCAACTTTCTATCTGACACAGGTACGGGATATTTCCCTCCGAATAGTTTCATAACCCCTTGCTGTACCATACCAACTGATTGGAACGCGTACCGATAAATATTAGGTTAGGTTAGGTTAGGTTTGGTTAGGTTAGGTTAGGTTAGGAAGAAGAGAGTAGGCCTAAAATTATAATATAGGTGGAAAAAATACAGATAGTCATTCGACCATCCTGAAGTAATGCCTCAGCAGTCCCAGGATGGCGTCGATGACAGAGCGTGGGGTGGTTAGTGGATGCGATTCCCTCGATGTTGGCTAGCAGAGCTTCCATCCTCGCTCCGGAAAAAAAGGTTACGTTAGGTTAGGTTTGTTTGGTTTTAGAAGACTGCAGTCACTTACAGGACGCAGGGACAAAAGATGTTTGAGTTGAATTATAACCATTTTTCTTTGATTTTCGTTAGTGCTTGCTTTTAGTTTGTTAATCTAACCAACAAAATTCCCTTTTTCCCTCAGTCCCGTAGCGACTACCCGGCCGGGCGTTCGGTTCAATTTCAGCATTTCTAGTCTTGCGAGTCGACCCTTCCTAATCCTCCTGAGCGGGGCAGTTTCATCGTTTCAAAAGTACCCAAAATGTCGGGGCAGTTTCACTACGCCCGTGAAATTTTTCACCCGAGTCTGAACAGGTAGTAAACGAAAATCGAAGCAAGTGATAATGTTACATTTAGAAAATAATTTTTTCCTCTGAATTCAGAACTTGTCACAGATTTCAGAAATATTATATTGTTACATAGTACGTTATTAGGTTACTAAAAACGTAATCAGCCTAAACTAAATTTAATTATTAGGCTAATCTAAATGTTTTTTTTCTTTTCCTAAAAGAACTGATTGCTGATTTGGATTTATTTTCCGTTCGATTTGTATTGGTATTTCTCTCATGATCGCTAGCTGTTACAAAACTCGTAGGTCTTACTAGGCCGGCTACACACAATTACCACAAAGTAATAAATTTTATTGTAGAAAAGCGTGGAGTGAATTTTACTATGTTTTTTATAAAAACTCTACTTTTATAAATAACCAACTGTGGAATATTTGTAATATTTGATGTCAAGCACTCCACGATTTTTAAAATAACAATAGTTATTTTGTTAGTTACTAAATTTTTATTTTAAACTTAAAATAAATTATTTAATTGTAACGAATTACCGGACTTTATGTCGATATAGAACAAACTCATCATACTTAGAAATTATTTTCTACTTTTTAGCTCGGTTTGCTATTAAAGCATGTTTTTTTTAGTATTTCTAAACTATAATTAATTTATATTTCATTCCCGACAGCCTAAAAACAGCTTAGGCCAACAAACATAACTATATTTCAAACTATCACTATCTTGGGCTATTTGTATTAATTACTGCCGGTGAAAACTTGAGTGAATTTTAAAGTGAACAATAATATTATAGTTTTGCCAAAATGACTGTATTTAAAATATTTGGGGTTAAAATCCTTCACTTGAGTAGGGCTATGATTAAAATGTATGAAGTTTTGTTTCGTAATCTAAATTAATTTCAGGTCTTTGAGTAAAATGTTTAACTGTAGGCTATGCAGGCTACATTTACCAGATATCGTTAGTAGGTCTAAGTAGTTTCTTCTGAAGAACGGTGTGGAAAAAAAATTGTAAAATATACATTTTCAAAGACTTCTAATCTCAAACAAGTTATACAGCATTATGTGTTCTGTAGCACATTAAACTTAATATTTTTTTCTCTTGTATAGGCTATCAAATTAATCTGCACGTGATTTTGTAAGGGATCTAATAGTAGTTCGTTATAACAATTAATTAGTGATTTCTTTTAAGGGTCGGCTCTAGTAAAACAGAAAGCAACATGCGACTCCAGCGTAGCGGCGGTAGGTTACGCGGACATTGCTCACCCTAAATCCATTTAAAACCCGCAATTGTTAAAATAAAGTTTTTTTTAAATACCAAACTCTTGGGGACCAAATTCTTCATCCGAATGGCTTGGCAATTTTTCGCTATAATTAATAGTTACTACGTAAAAAAATATTTAAAATCACCCTATAGCGGCGGTAGGTCACACGGACATTGCTCAGCCTAAATCCATTTAAAACCCGCAATTGTTCAAATAACGTTTTAAAAAATATACCAAGTTCTTGGGGACGAAATTCTTTATGCGAATGGCTTGGTAGTTTTTCGCTATAATTAATAGTGACAACATAAAAAATATTAAAAATCAATGTTTTAAATTGTTAATAAATATTAAACAAAATGTTTTTCTTAGTTTTGGAAAAGCCATTTGCATGCATATTGGCCATAGCTTTAAAATGACATATCGTTCATAATTATCCGATCAAAAATAAAGGAAAAATGTGGATTTTAATTTAACATTGGTCTTATGGAGTTTCAGCCAACATGGCCGACAGCTAGAGCCGACCCTTAACTATATTCTACACTAGGGGAAACCCCTGCGTGCTCCGCCCGTCAACCCAGTTGGAACTTTTATACACATAATCATGTTATGTTTTCTTTATAATAAAGGTGTAAATTAATAATTACTCCAAAGCTAAGATAGTAAATAATGTTAAATGTTGAAATCAAATTATTTCGTATATTTTATAACAGCAGTTATAATAAATGTTAAAAGAACCAGCAAGGCTCAGATTTACAATTTAATAAAAACCTAACCTAAAAGATGGAAATAAAAATAATTGCTTCAAAGTTTGAAATCAGGTGTTAATGGAAACATTAGAGCAAATAACCGTTTTATCTGTTATTTTATTCAATTGGTAGCTATGGTAATGAATGTAAATACATTCAAGAAATATGTGTTGGTTCATCTGTCTAGGCCTAACCCAAGAATTATTTCCGACTAAATTTACAAATATTGAAATAAAAAAGGTTTTGATCAAAATGAATTATAGAATATATTACTCAGGGATAGTAAAGCTTTTTATTAGTATAACACTATTTTTTCAATCGGTTCAGTAGTTCCAGAGATTACTCCCTACATACAAACAAACAAATTTTACCACTTTATACTATTACTAGCTGACCCGTACGGCGTTGCCCGTGGTGGTTAGTATTTTCAGTCTTTTTAACGTAATTGTAATCTTTTGAAGTGTTCAGTTAGTGAGTGGTATTTGGCTTTTATATATATAGATCTTAAATAATAAAAGCACTATTGTCATAATAATAAAAGATCTGAAATTATGATTTTAGTAACTTTTATCCCCCAAACCCCTCCTAAAATTTCGAAATTTTTCATACCCTTTCTTAGAGAGCGCCTAAGGCCCTAGAGGAAGCTACATACCAAATTTCATTCCAATCCGTTCTGGCGTAATTTGAGGATGATCAAAAACGCATTGAAAACGCAAGGAAAAATGCAAAAACGCCTATTTCTGGCGTAATTTTGGGACAATCTCAAACATTTTTTAACAGACTACTTTTAGGCCTTAAACGAACCTAAGTACCAAATTTCAACATTTTCTGCCAATTAGTTCTCGAAAAAGCTGAGAAAACGCAAAAAATCGATAGAAAAACGCGAATATTGGGCGTATCTTTGGGATGTTTTCAAAATCCGTTCTTAGTGCGCGTCTAAAGGTCCAACTGAACATGCATGCCAAATTTGAACTCATTTGGTTCAGTAGATTTTTAGTTCTGCTGATGAATGAATGAGTGCCATTTCGCTTTTATTTAGATAGATTAGTATAGAATGATGTATAGTTGAGTCATGCGCAATACACTATTCCTATTCCTGTTGGACATCCATGTAGAATAACTTAAATTAATTGTAGGCCTACTTAAGGAACTATGCTGATTAACTATCGCAAACGCAAAAGTAAATATTGAAATTGTGTACACTTCTAGTCTTCTATTATTAGAAGTGTGCCCTGAATGTAATATACGCCTGCACTACTGCACATCACACGCCCAACCTGAGACCACGACCAAACATTAAGGGTGCTGTAGTGGCGGTCATCTTGGATTTTTATCCCATAAGAGCAATGTTAAATTTCAAACCATTTATTTCGTTTACTTTTTATCATAAAATTGTTTGCAAGGTCTCATTTTAAGCACAGTCACAATACGCATCAAAGCCGGATCCGAAATTTTATAAAGAATATTCAGTTTTTTTTTCAACACTCAATTACAAAAGATAGACTTATAAAATGGTATGAAATGAGGCAATGTCAAAGCGTTCAGCTGCAAGAAATTGCACTGTTTAGATATGGATACAGTGAGAAGCGGTTGCGTTTCTGGTTGCTTTCTCGTTTACTGGAGCAGACCCTTAAGAACTAATACTAGCCAAAACACTTTTAAGTTTGGGTTTATTTTATTTCATCAGAAATGATTTATAACTTAATGATTTATTGCCGAAACACTACACACTTTCTCCTGGCACATCTGGTTGTGCAAGACAAGAACGAGTCTGATGATCTTCTAAAAATACCTAAATCTCGATTAGATAAACAGAGTAAACAAACATTTAAATGAAATTAGAAGAATGACCTTCGGTAAAGTGTAATGGGTTATCTTATTTAGAAATCGGGATTCCATAAACTATTTACAAGAACGTGATGGATATATTGTTTCGTTGCTACATTGTTTCCTCTTAGTGTTTTGATTAATCTTCGACGGTTTAACCACAGTAAACCGAATTCAGATTTCGTCAATAATAGCTTAAAGTTGCACACATGTGGTGATTACCTTAATAATACATGTTTATGTGGAAACATAGAAGGCGTCGAGTTCTGTAAATATCTATAATTAATACCCAATAAGAGAATGTAATGGACTGCACAGGTTAAGTTTTTGAAACAATAAACTAGAAAATTAATTTATGTTTTTAGGCAACTTAGTGACATTCTAGACAAAGACTAGTATAAATGTGAGTTTGCACCATCAGTCGCTAGGAGCTCTCAGGTCACGTTTTGCCGGCCGAGTGTGGGACAAGGATGGAAAGAGGAGGAGAGACAGAGAGGTCCTACTGTCATGTGACCGTCGAATCCTAGCGGCCGATGGCACAAACACACTTTTATACCTGCTTCTCTGGTCTGAATTTTTAGTGGGCGCTTTTCGTCTTATTGATAATGTAGTCAATTGTAGGCTTTACACTTAACATTCTTTCCCACGCGCTTGGAGCGTGAAGGATAGTGCGCGAGTAAAACTGCCCGAGCAATCGTGTGGGAAAGATTTTGAAGCCAAAACAGTGAGAACGCGCTTTCCCGGGCAAAAGCGTGTCCACTTAGTGCGCGAGGGAAAGAACGCAAGCGAAAATAGGAATCCTGCACGCAATCCCCGGAGTGTGGAGTGGTCTCAGACGAACAGTTCAGGGTGATGTATGCAGCGTTTGCGTGCGGTTAGAACCAACCAGTTGTGTTATCTGTTCGTTCATTTTGATTATGGAACTTCAAAGAAATCGTTCAAACGTTTTCCGTCACTAACTCTCATTATAAGCACAAGTTTTGTAGCAAAATCTTAAATTTTTAACGGCTTATTAATGGACGGTTGTTAATTGGGAAGGGATGCAGCAGAGCAGGTTTTCTGATCTACTTACAGATAGATTTTGATCATATCGTTCCCTCATTGTCTGATATGCACCGACTGAACTACTGGTCTAAAGTCAAATGTGTATTTGAGCTTCAACATAAATTATAGCAACTTGTTTTTATGTTAGTTTGGCATGGGTAACTTCTTTAGAAAACCTAATAGTAGTTAGTAGTTTAATTTTGATCGCACATTGACCGAGTTCGACATGTTTAATGCAATCCTTTTATTGTGTTTAATTTTATTCCTGATTTTGTGCATATTCAATACTGAGTTATTTAGAATAATATATTTTTCATTAATAAATTCAAAACTAGAATATGCCATACCAATTTGAGGTGGAACATACAATATAACCCACCGTGGGCGCCCATATGATATTTTCTAAGGGGGGCTAGACCGGGGTATGGGGCGTCTCACGTTCACTGCTAAGGACGCACATGTGAGCTTAACACTGAACACTATGAGAAGCGGCCGACGCACAGTGCATTGCGTGCTTCGCACGCTAATTTTAAGCCTATGTGCTATGGACGCACATGTGCGTTCGCTTTAAAATATTAGTGATTATTACGTAGACAGGTTCAAAAATAAAAAAATAAAGTAATTTCTACTCATTTAGACTATAGTATACTCATTTACTATAAATATAGTTAAATATAAAAAATAAAAGGTCAGCTCCCAGCATATTAAATACAAAATTTGTGTAGCAGTGAACGTGTTAAGGAGTACCCTCCCCTCCTTCGCCAAAAGGAGTCCAGGGATATTTTTAACCTCCCCAAGAAAACTTTTAAAATTTGGGAAGCCTATTTGGCTGTTCATGTGAAATATTAGGCCTAACCCACACAGCATTGAGTCTGTACCTTTACACCGTCAGTGAATACACAAAGACCTATAACACACCTAGAGGCCGCACTAAAGTAGTGACCCAGCAGCTCATGCTTGAACTCTTGTAAAAAATAAAATAAGTATATGTAAAATCAAACGGCACATAACATTTGAAACATATTTTAGTGCTAATCTCTTTAATGCAATGTAGGCCTACCTGACTATAATTAATAATATACATATTTTCCGTTCCCATGTGTATGGGCGCATATGTAATCCACAAACTCTTAATTACTCTTCAAAATTGTTTTATTAGAATACGGTAATGTCTAA
>JAGFPH010016124.1:1050-19860 GCA_018207615.1 Philaenus spumarius
CCCCCCTAAAATTTCGAATTTTTCCAAACCCTTTCTTCGTGAGCACCTATGGCCCTAGAGGAATCTACATACCAAATTTCATTCCAATCCGTTAGGTAGTTTTGAAGAAGTCATTTTTTAATAACTTTGATCCCCCCAAACCCCCCCTAAAATTTCGAATTTTTTCAAACCCTTTTTAGTGAGCACTAATGGCCCTAGAGGAAGCTACATACCAAATTTCATTCCAATCCGTTCGGTAGTTTTGAAGAAGTCATTTTTTAATAACTTTGATCAACCGAAACCCCCCCTAAAATTTCGATTTTTTTCAAACCCTTTCTTAGTGAGCACCTATGGTCGGTAGTTTTTGAGAAATCGTGATGAGTGAGTCAGTGAGTCAGTGAGTCAATGAGTCAGTGAGTCAGTGAGTCAGTGGGTTTTGGCTTTTATATATATAGATTTAAACTTGATAATGTTTGTTTTTGGATAATCTAATGCAATGCTTCGTATCAAGATACAAGGTTAATAATGTCTTTGCAGATGTAAGGTTATTATCCGACACACAGATCCTACGTTATTATCCTAATCTACCAGTAATCCGATTGTCCAACTAGAATCTACACACAGATCCCATCTCGGTATAGATGGCATAAACTTTTACACACAAATTGACATAAACAATAAAACACACACAAATAGCAGGAAACGTGTTTTAAAAGGTTTTTAAAATTTTCGTCGATGTAATACAAAAAAAAAAAAACTTTCGAATTTACAAAATTCATATATGATTTTATTTTTCAACTGTTGTAGCCGGCATAAAACATTTCAAAATATGGAATTTCACCCATGCGTTTTCAGGTATAATTTATTAAAACTATAACTAAAGCAAAATTTAAGATAACATTTAATATGTAAGCATTAAATAAAAGCTTCAGTGCTGGGTGACACGGTAATTATCTCATAATCTTATTATTAAGAGTTTAATCAAAGTTTCGAGTTACAAACAAAGGCCATGTACTTACTACGCTACAAAATAAATATGTTTACCTATCTAAAATAAAAATATAAATCAATTCAACCAAGATGTATACCGTCAAGTTCTGCACATCAATATTCTTGCTCCGTTTAAGACTACGACCTCAGTAGTGAACTATAATTAACCGATTACATATTGATTTAATTGAAGAATGATTATTACTAAATAGACATAACTTTTGTTATTATCAAAGTTAACACTTTTTTAAACTAAGTCAATCTGATCAAGGCCTTATCTTAAAATAGCCTTAAAATCAATTTAAGTTTTTGTTTAAGACTTAAAATAAATTTTTTAACTACAAATTGCCGTTTACAAACTAATAATATAATTGTTGTTTTGTTAAAGATTTATTATAATGTAAACTTTGTTTTCAGAATAGAACTTTATCACTATGTCTACTTTGGTTCGAATATAAACACAATGGAACTACATTAGACTATTCATTATATATTATCAATTTTTTTTATTTAGTTTTTGATAATAAATCTAATTAAAATAAATTAAAATAGTAAAAGAAACAACGAACAAGGATTTAAGAGATTATATTTAAATGGACACACATCCATAACATTCTAAACATTTCGTTTAGAAACTGCACAGATCAGAACAAAATAAATCTATATTTGTTTTTCTATAAAGCTCTTAACCTTTATATTGTAATAAGTGTAGATCATTATTTTTTTGTTACTAAATTAAATATAGGTGCTATCTTTAAAGTTGCATAGGACTTATGAAAACGTCCTATTATAAGGGTTTTATAAAACATCTCTAAATTTATAAAAAATTTTATACAAATTATTTATAAATTGTTCATTTATTAATCATGACCTTCATTTTAGGAATAAAAAAATATTTAATAATTGTATATCACCAGATTTCATCTTCAACTTATACTTAATTTAAATTAGAAATGACGGAATCATTGATGTCAAACCTATTTCTCAGAAGATGTAAGCTTATCTGTTACCATAATATATCTATTCTACTTATCTCTTTATATTCTGACAGGACCTTTATACGTCGATGTTAAGTCTGGAAGATAAGTGCCTAATGTTCACATATATACTTACATATAAAGTGCAATGCAAATATTTTAAGAGTCCAGACAAATATTCAAAATGTTCATGTTAAAACTATCAAACATGTTTGACCATGAGTTTCCTTCATTCGTGAGGATGGAATTATATTTTTGTTTTGAAAGATATGAACAAATGGCTTTATTGACACACAAAGATCTCTATCAATGATGACAAGTATTAATTTGCTACAAATCCTGTATGAAAGATTGTTTTGATCAATCAAATGTGACAAAAAAGCATATTTTTAAGTCTAGTAATTAAAACTAAAATTCTCGAATTTAGAAGACGTTCAGACCACGAAACAACGACTGTATAGCATTATTATATATGTTTTTATTTCATAAATGATTTCTTCAGTATTTTTTCTTTCGAGAAGTTATCAAAGCGTAAAAAAACAATCACAAACAAATGATTGTTCACAGTAGACACCTATATAAAACATATACATGAGTTAGTTGTTTGTAAAAAATCACAACTTTTTTTTTAAATTAAATAATAGAATAGAATATTTTCTAAATTTCGATTTTCTCGATAGTTTGGTTACATTTAGAGTTAACAAATAACTTTCCTTAGTTGAAATATTAAAAACTATTATTTCTTTTGCATGATCAATAAAGTTAATGGTCTTTGTGAAACATACTAACTAAAGATTTTGTTTTTGGTACAAGTGTAAAACTGGAATGTATTTCATTCAATAAGTTAACTACTAGTCAAGTTTAAAAAGGAAAGTATTTTTGTAAGTTGCATAATCTGTCTGTACAAAACTGTACATTGTAAAGTGACGTCAGATGTGGTGTGATGATGGTCCGATGTAGAAATAAATATGATTGGTCGATTCCTCTCAAACCCCTATACCAAACATCCACTAAAAACTACCTGTTACCTGTTACCAAGCATTCTGTTCCCAGCCAACATCCAGAGCAGACCATGTGTTTACAATACTAACGTGTTAATCATTTCTCCTCAACCTTATTTATTTCAGTTGATGTTTTTAGTACAAATGCACCCCCTATACACCACAGTATAAAATCGAATGTATCTCATCTGCAGAATATGTTATGTATAAATTCAAAATGGCTCATTGACGTTAAACAAAACTCTTTACAACATATATTTTTCTGAACTTTTTATTGATTTTAAAAGAAAGTTATCCCACCACATGTAATAAACTAGTTAAGAAACACTCTTTGTATTTTTGTTTAACTGCTCTGCCATTAATGTTTTATTTTATCCTGTAGGTTGTAATTATAAAAACATCACAGTTTAAAAAAGTTATGGTGGAAAATATTTCATGACGTGTAGATTCAAAGTAGGATGTTACACAGATATAATGTGTATTGTGTTATTGTGTTTGTAATCAAACTTTCGGTCAAGCCACAAACAAATTCCTGTTAAACAAGCATTGATATGGGAAATTTACAAACTATTAATATTAAGGATTTCCAGAAATTCAGTCTTAAATAAAATATTGTTGTTGGCCTTAGACATGATTTGTGTTTTCTGTAAACATGAGAGCTAGTTTAGAAAACACGTTGTACTTTAATACTGGAATGGAATTGTATCTCTTGAACTTCTTAAAAAGAAAGAAAATCTGTAGACCACCCATTTCTGAAAGATTAAAATAATCCTAACACTTCATGGTAAAAAAAAAGAAAGAAAACACAAAGATACAAATATGGGGAAACATGTTTTTTTATTGCTGGACCCAATATAATAAACGGTAAAAAAATCTCTTCTACCAGACATTTAGCAGTAACATGATCAAGGTAACAAGTTCATAATCACTTGGGTACATTATCAAACAAATAAAAATCTCAATTATCTAAAAAGAATATTAGAGCAATTTTATTATCCCTCAAATCAGTTCATTATACTAAAGTATACGTAATTCGATCTTTTCCTTTCGTAGCGTTTTTGTTTCACGTCGTTCTAAGTTGGTTAATCAATTACAAAATGTGATTCATATATTTTAACAAACTGTTTATCCATTTTAATGTAATTTAAAACCGAGTTTTTCTATTTGTTTTAGTAGCCATGTATTCATGTTAGTTTATTGAATTTAAAGTAATGGCATTATGAAAGACATGGCCAAATTTTAAAATGTATATTATATTCGTAGACTGTATTTATTAAGTGTGGGACGTAAGACAAACTTGCAAAGATTTGTTCATTTAAAATACAAATAAACTTTTACGTGTGGTTTTCATCTTTACTAAACCTCAATTTAAATTAAATCTAAAAATAAAATGTTTTAACATTAATGAGTCATGTAAGGACGTGAAAGACATATTGACTTGTAGGTCGAAAATACGTAACTTAAGTGTATAATTCCTACCTGCTAGTGAAATTGTATACGTACTTATTCCAAACCCTAAATATATTACAAAACGTTTAACAACAACAGATAAAATTAAAATATTTAAACTACATTACGGTTTTACAAAATATGTATGAATACTAATTGTATAAAATAAATGTATTAATCAGAGATTTAAATACACTAAGTTTACCATATAGAGTGCATGCTTTTAGTTTTTAGCTTTTATAGAAATTGCTGCATTTGGGGAGAATTGAAATAGTATAAGGACTTCAACAAAAGCTTTCTACAGTAAAGTAACACGTAAGCTAAAGTAGTTTGTTAAAAAACTACAGCTTTTTCCACATCTTATTTACAGTTCTTTTTTATATCGAAAACATTTATAGGCCTATATTTGTTTTAATATTTATATGTATTTTTTTTAAGAAAGGTTACTCATAAATTAAGGGTTTCTTAAATTTCCCTTAGTGTAGATTACTTAATTAATTCCTTAGGCTATAACATAAATTTTCACATAAAAGGTTGTAAAATTAAGTACCAAAAGTTATACTAATATAGTCTAAAACTAAGTAGAGTAGCCTAAATAAACTCAACTTTTGAATTTTTCTGAAAGAATGGTCTAACTTTTACCTCAGACAAGTTATATTCCAAAAACTTCCAACTCTTCTACATTTATTTAGTATTGAGATCAAAAGGACATAGTTAATAAACGAAGGTTGTTATCCTTATTAATTATCCGAATGTGATTGGTTACCTGCTTTTTTGTTAAATTTTTTTTTCAAACTATATGTCATATATTAAAGGCTTGATGTTGAAATACTATACCAGCATAACCTACTTATAGAGTTGATACAGTGCAAGTCCTGATGTGCCTTCCTTAGCAATAAAATAAATTATTAATTAATCCTCATTCACCCAAATATAAATTACACAACACTCATTGTTTCTGAATATGTATTACCTTCGTTTTTAATGTAAATAAACAATTCTATTACTAAATAGAATGCGTGTGCTCGGTAATCTATCCATAAATGAAGTTAATTAATAAAGCAAGTTTTATTTTTACAATTATCAACATTTTATCCTATTTAAGTGTATACTATTGGTACTGATTATTTCCACTTCCTTATTTCATTTCTATCTACACATAATTTTCTTTTATATTTGTTACATACAAATATATCCGTTGCCATACCTTGCAGATTTCCCTACTACTGTGTAATTACTACAAATACAAAGAAAAGTAATTTTAGATATTTTAGAAGCAATTTGTAAAACTTAGATTTATAAACTAATAAAGGACAAACACGTACGATAAGGTTTGGATTATAACAAGTCATATTAAACTATTCTAGTTTTTATGATATTAGCAATAATTAGATTTAAAATTCATTGTATTTGTATCCAAGTCACAGATTTGAATAAAAATAACGACTTTTCCTTCTGTGTGACTATATTATTTCACACTGATTTAAATAAAAACCCTAACCACAAAACAAGGAACAAAAACAATAACTAAACAACTAAATTGTAAGTTATGTTTACTACGTTACCCTTATGTACATTTAAATGACATGGTCATCATCCTCCGAGGGTTTTAACACTACTAAAAGTCTGTAAGGGTAACGTAGTAAACATAACTTACAATTTAGTTGTTTAGTTATTGTTTTTGTTCCTTGTTTTGTGGTTAGGGTTTTTATTTAAATCAGTGTGATTTTGTCGCCACAGTGCTCTTTTATTTGTTTAACTTTATTATTTGTTTTAAAGTAATTGACTTACTTGAACATGACGCGTTTCGGACCTTTATTCCATCATCAGATTCTCGCTCTAGTGAGGTCGTTAGAACATTAAAATAAATACAATAAATATACAAAACAACACAAACACATTTAAACGAGCACAATAACACATAAAATATATTTCGTGTGTGCACACCGTCGAATACAACCGGACCTTTGTAACTAAAACTTCTGAATAGTTAGAAATGATGTTGTTATGAATGGGTATAGTAAGTATAGAAGTTGCAAGAGTTCAGAACTGTGGTGTTAGTGCAACGTTGTTATAAGGAGCAAGGGTTTCAAAATTTGCAAAGCGGCGAAGAAATGCAAGAAAAAAACTAAGAGAAGGTTAGGTATATCAACAGATGCAAATGGATAGTTCCCAAGCTGTGGAGGAATACATAGATGTCGAGAGGTATCAACGTTGTAGAAGAATGTAAATTTTTAGCGAGGTATACCGCTAGTCTTTGACTGCAATATTTAATCTGCAGCTCTATTTCAGTGAAGAAGAGAGAAAGCAACTTATTATTTGCATTATATAAGCAACCAAATTACCATTTACTCTAAATGAATTCCCTTGTGACGTTCTTAATTAAAAGTTGTACAGTAACGTACACATCGCATAACTAAGTAAATACAACTACTCCAGTAAATATACATGCAAATGTTGTCATGCAAATAGTACGACGCTTAAAACCTTCCTTGAGTATGGCTCTGGTTATTAATATTATTAATGTTCTATAAATAAATTCAAAGAATAATAGTCTCTGATTTAGTTTAAAAATATAAATATTTGTGTTAACAATTAATTGTTGCTATACATTAACGTTAATGTGGGGTCATGCATACTGTAATGTTATAAGTAAACTAGAAAACTTGCAATATAGAATTTTAAAAATAATACTCCCTAGTCAATATGAAGATAGACCACTATTAATAAAGCAAAGTTTTATCTTAGAGTCATTAATGTTTGATTATGTTTTTCTTAGAGATACTTTTTTAAATAGCAGTGGAATAACTAGAAGTAAGAATTTAATATTACCAAAGAATAAATTAAATGTTGGTAAGAAAAACTTTCATGATGTCGCTTTAAATACTTTTAACATGTTACCAAAGACGCTTAAGAATATACAGCTAAGTAGGAATGGTATTAAAAGGAAATTGAAAAGCTGGATAGTCGAGGCAAATCCCAATTTTGAATTTTGAATCGTAATCTATAAATTGTATTATGTCGAGGTTATTTTGCATATTTTTTTTTCTTTCTCTCTCTTGTCTCATATTAGTTTTAGTTATATTTAATTTTATTGGTTTATATAGCTTTAATATTGAGTCTCCCACTCCTACATACACATCCGCTTGTACATCCGGTAGGATTGCTACAGGCCTAGAATTAGACCTGTGGTAATATATGTGTATATGTATGTATGTAGTATATGTATGTATATAGTGGAATAAATAAATAAATAATTTGGAAATAGATATATATACAATTTCGTGATTTGTCAGTTCATATTTATTATAAGTAGGTACAAATGCCATATCTAAATAATTTAAGAACAATTTTATTAAATACAATTTTCAAAATATTGACTGCATATCAAAAGGTTAAAAACATACAATTAAAAGTTAAATCTAAACCAAGCCTTGAAATGGGTGACACTTGCTGATAAACCAAAAATCCATTAACGGCTTTTACCTTTTTCACCAATATGAGAAACAATATACATACCACGTAGATTTTAAATGTTAGTGCAATATTACCAACTGTCGTATGAAGTTATATATATTGAACTGTAAGCAACGGTTTTTTTACAAATACCTCTTACTAGCTTAGCCTTTTGATTCTCGTTAATGAAAAAATCATAGATTACTCATATTTTTGTATAACACATAGATTGTTGGTTTAATATTTTAACAAAATGTATTGATAGGAAAATACTTCAAAAATGTTAACTAGTTAAACCTACAAAACTTAATATATGTAGTTGCGAGTATACACCTTGAGGTGAGGGGTTGCGTGTGGTTCTAACAAAAGCATAATGTTTTAGACTACCCCCCCACCTAGAGTTTCAATGCGTTTCCATCCCCTATAAGATGAGGTACAACTATGCAACGAAAAACTGTTTGACATTAAATTTTAAAAGGCATTTAAGTGACAGACAATTATTATTTTGCAACATCGATGATCTAGTAAGTGTGACTCAATCTGTTAGTAGATATATATGTCAAATAATGTTTAATCACTTACCGACTTGTATCTGTTAAATACAGGGAATATAATATCGTTTATGAACATTTATTAATTAACGAGAAGATATAAAACACGTGTTATTAAAAAAAATATATTAATACATAATAAACTAAAAATAAAATTCCAATTAACTGATACCATTACGTATTTGTATGCCAACTTAAAAAATTATATAATAATTTCTAAGGAAGTTTATCTGTTCATTCCAAAATTTTGCTATTTACTCCACCCAATATTTTAACAATGCATAAATTAAAGTAAAATATATGCATTAAAACTATATCTATCTGTGTATTTAGATAAATTCGATTAAACATAGTTTAATTCAAACTATGTTATATTTAAGCTGATAAGTTCTTTATAAAATGTATTTCAGTAAACTTTGCTATTTTGGCATTGGATATAAATTTACGTTCTGAATTTAAATTAATTTAAAAGTATTTTATTAGCCATGATAATTGGAAAAGTAAAGACATAATTTTCAGCCACAGAAGAGTTTGATGGGCATCTTGATGTAAAATTAAAGAGATTAAATTTGATATAGTTTGAAAAGATTTATATTTTTTTACAGATGTTGACTAAAGTTAATTCATTTTGATAAGTAATTCAACAGGCAATATGGGTTTCACTTTATTTAATTACTTAATCTCGAACTATAACTTTTATGTATATGAATAAGGGCTCACTTTAAACTGAGTGTAAATAAATAATGTAATGCTTACAATCATTCACTAAGGTCATGTTCAAAGTATCTATATGGGGTTGAGATTATGTCAGGCTACATAATTATCATTGTCAGCTGTTAGTTGTTTGAAGTAAAATGAGACAGTTAGGTTAAGTAGTAAGACTTTGTATCTTAAGTTGAAGGTTAAATTTAATCCATTTGTGTAGTACAAATAACCATTCAGTGTAAAATAAGTGAAAATATTGTATGGATATCTTACGATTTATTTTAAACTTTACTATCTAATACGAACACATAACCATTAAATAAACTTAAATTATTACTTATTTTTCTGCGTAAAATACAATAATAAAATCATGTGATCGACGAAATGATTTAGAACACCGCTGGCTACATACATTACAATATTACTATAGATATTCTCAAAGTAAAAATGTCTTTCATTAACTGTTTTTTTTTAATCTTTAACAGTTTAGACAGCGTAAATCAAAATATACCTCAACTGTGAAACATAGACAATTTTACTCGTAACGAACTCTTTATCACTTTATTACAAGTTTTGTCAAAATCTAATAAGTATTTTTGAGTTAATCATGATAAAAATCCACACATTACCCTTTACAATATAGTATTGTATTGATATTTTTTATAAAAGTACAGTAGCAATTATAAAATAACTTACCGGAATAACGGTACAAGCGACATTATTAAGCAACATATGTTTATTGACCACAAACTGACACTTAAAGGAAGTAGAGTTGTTCAAGTAATGTAAGATAACAAATTGCACAGTTAGGAGTAAGTACCACCACAGGGTTGTGGAGTTTTTGGACAAATGTTTCTCATTAAATTAAAATATACGTTGAAGGGTCTCACGAAAGTAATGGGTTGTCTTTACTTTAGATATTTACAGTTCCTAGAAGTAATACAATTTTATTTTAGTTTGAATTTTTATGTTATATTTGAAAGCAATAAACTAAAAATTAATATATTAACTATGGTCACGGGATACATTGATTATTTCTTATTGATACTGCGTGCTTCTATTGTGGGCTAGAGGTCGGTTTCATATTTATAATTTACCAAAATGTTCAGGAACGTTGTAATATTAGTTATGATTAGTTACTAACCCACAACAACCTCTAATAAACAATTCGGTGACGCACTAATAGAAACTAAATTCAACGATCATTTGATTTTACGTTGTTGTTTTTCAAGTATAACTCCAATTTGGTCAAGGTGGACAGATCTTTCTAGTCATGCAGGTTCACCAAAATTAATTGTGCCTATACAGCCTTGATTAAAAGAGTGCATCTATAGACAATGCATCTAAAGAGTGCATCTTGTAGACAATGCACAAAATAAAAGCTGGATACTAGAGGGCCTGCATCCATTTATTTTTACTGCTGGTGATGTAACCAAAAGATCCAGTTTCTTCCTGATCTCTTTGTTTCCCTGAAATTCTTTTGAATTGTTGAAAAGAAGTTCGGAATTGTACTCGAAAAATACGGATTTCAAGTTTGTTCATATCTGATACTTTGCCATCATAGTTTTTAAAAATATATCTCACATCAGATGTTTAAGGAAATTGTGGCAAAAATGCGATGATAATAATACCTGCCTCCTTTGTGGCAGGTATTATTGAACTAACAGTAGGTATATATGTAAAACTATCCATTTTTCATCTTTTATAATAGAACACAACTGGAAATCTGCGAACTATATTTTAACGAACATAAAATTATTTATACTATAAAAATAATTAAATACAATTTAAATATAAATCAAAAGGAAAGTTATAAACAATAATGACACATGAATTCAAATTCATATTAACAAAGCAACCTAAAACTTAATGTATAATTATACAAATACTAATTTACAAAGTGTTAAGGCTTTAATCACGTTGGGTTTTAAGCAATAAATTACTAATTTATCCGAGAGACTACTGCTATCAGGGGAGTTGGATTTATTGCTTGGTGTAATGTCAAAGCAATGGATGGATATATTCGTTTGTACAAGGGTTTACAAGAGAAATAGGTGCAAAGTTATAAATATTGATACAGTACTAGTAATGTACAACAATGTTGTTATTGATTAAATATAATTTTACTGTTTACTTTAAAATTCTTTTATAACGTTAGGATGTATAAAAATATTTATGCCACGCTTAAATGTAATATATGGCATACTTTTAAATTACATTGGTTTTTGGAGATATACAAAATGGTGGGTTGTTTAGAAAGGGCTGTTTATTATCTTACTTAATATAACATTTAGAATGGGATCAGACAGGACAGCGATATTATCGTGGAACATAACAAAGAAAAATTGTTGCGTACTTGGTACGCCAAATGCTCTCTATCCTCTTCCATATCTTTGCACCGTTGTGTGAAGTATAATACGTAATTTACTGTGTCCGCTTACCATCTGTGGAAATCACTACTGGAGCATAATTAACCCTGCCGACAGCTGTTTCCTAGTTTCAAAGTTACTGATGTTTTTTTACTGTCCAGAGTTAATGAAGCATCCCAGATTAAATAGAGTTAGCCGAATTTTTGAAGAAAATAAGAGTTTTCGAGCCAACTTGAAAACGGTCGTTCGGAGGAGGTAAAATTTCGTTTCTATCCGATTCAGAAAATATGGAGACGATACCCAAACATCATTAACTTATATGTATATCGATATTTTTCAAATATGTAAACAATTCTAAGGTGGCAGCCAAATAGGTTAAACTTCTGCGGCAGTCAAATAGATCGTTTTCATATAAATATATATATATTTAAATTTATATAAATATATATTTAATATGTATTTTTCAGATAAATTTTTATTAGTTTTTTGATCATATTCAAATTGGCTGAGTTATACCATTTAATCATTTTTGGGTAGGGATTTGAGGAGTATATAAGGACAAGTACAATTTTTGTGTTTTGTCATTCGAAATGCAATACAATTTACTATAATCCTATGCAAATGTATTTTAGGTACAGTTACCGGAACAAGGAACAAAATTCATACAAACTCCTAAAATATGATTTTTTAATTTATTATCCATGTAAGATAATTGTGCAATTTCTCCCACTAATAAGCCCGAGTACAATTTGTGAGTTATATGATTCGAAAGGCAATAAATGTTACTATATGAATAATACTGTGCAAAGGTGTTTTATGTATAGTTCCTAGAACAAGGAACAAAATTTAAAGGAAACTCCCGATAAATGTTTTTTTTTCACTATCAATGTAAGATAATTGCGCAATTTTTCCCACTAATAAGCCTGAGGACAATTTGTGAGTTATATGATTCGAAAGGTAATTAAATTTACTACAATACTGTGCAAAGGTATTTTAGGTCCAGTTCCCGGAACAAGGAACAACATTAATAGGAAACGAATATTTAATACTAGTTATTCTCAGATAAAAAATTGGGCTATTGCCGCTTAAACTTTATTTTTTGTTTTGTTTATGGCATAATCCGTCCATGTTATCCTGGTGGCAATATTGAACATATCAGCAAATGTTTAATACAAATCAGTTACGATGATTGTGAGTTTAATTGAATAAAGAAACAATATGTTATACGAAATGTTTCTCTTTATAATACAATGCTTCAGATGCTACAGATAAAACTATAATCAGTTACTTTTCTTGCTATTTTGAGAAATAAATTATTTTAAAATATACTTTTAAAAGGAAAGTTACAAATATCTCAAACCTCTCTGTTGAGGGATTAATTAGTAAAAGTACATTATACATTCAAAATTATTTCCTTGTGGGTAATACAAATTTGTTTAACTTATTGTGTCGATAAGCTCTTGGGCAAGCACATGTGAAATCCAAGATCTGATAAATAAATGTAAAATAATAACCTAAGGGAAAATGCTAATAAAAAAAATCAAACATTTCCTTTAACTATAAAATTTATGAAATTATGTATAAAATCAATGTAAAATTGTAATATCAACAGATGTTATAAACGTTACGTTCACATTTTAGACAACATTTTTCCAATAGTGGTAGAATCTGCAAACTGATTCAACCTTAGATCTTCCAAAAGTAACTTTTGTCCCAAGGAAATATACTTAGTTTAATGTATACATCGTATTTTAGAAAACATGGTTCCAGTTGAGGTAGGACCGGTCAAATTTAGGTAAACAAATCTAATACGATGATTTGCGTATTAGGAGCCTAAATTAGAAATTAGGGTGGTTCGTATCTAATCTGAGAGCCAAAAGTGACAATATTATCTGTATTTTGTTAATTTTCAAAGTTTAAATTTGCACTTGACCGGTTTTCATAAAATTACTTGAATAAGATCAGAGGAACGGAACTAAAGAATTTCTTAAAGGCAGTCGAAAAATAATACCAAAATAATAATCTAGAGTAGGTTGGGCTTGTGTTGTAATTTCCGAGGTTAATAGACGACATTATGTAATTACAAAACTACTAAGGATGAGCTCTAATCGCCACAATTTGCAAACAAGAGGATCTACTAAAAGTCTTATTAAACGTTGTTGTAACATTGCCTAATGTCATTTAAATTGATGAATGCTCCAATTATGTAAATTATAATTGCTGCTGCAAAACGTGTCGCAGTGGAGCACGCACATTGGTGTACACTCTAAGTATAAAGTTGTATAAAGTGTGGACGTAACTAAGAACCAAACTACGAGTAGTTGTGTTTCAACTGTGGCTATTACAGGGTGTTTCGGAATACTCTGGAAAAGTTTGGTATAATTGTTATAATAATATATACAGGCAATCATTTAATTCCATTCCAGTTTTGTGTTTTCCCAAAACATTAAGATTAGGCCTACTCCAGAATATGTACAGATATTTATAAAATTCGAGAGAAAATGTTTACTACTATTTTACTTTTTTTCAGAAAATTTTATAAAGTCGTATAAGTTTGAAGAGGGTAGGAGTGCTGCAGTATAGCAAACAGTAGTTGGCTCTCTTCCAAACTGATTGGATATTTATTACTGATCTCCGATTTCTGAAGTACATATGAAGAGTAAACATCGACAGAACCTGCAACTTTGTAAATTGTATTGATTACACAACTCATTTTGTACAGTTTTTTAAATAGACAGACTGTACTGTATACTTCAAAAGCAACATACTATATATATATAATGTATTTTATTAAATCTAACACACGCAGTCTGTGCTGAAGGTAACTGAGCCAGTAACTTTAAGAACAAGACATATACACATACTATATGTATATGGTATATAGGAATTGGAAAGGATATTTCATGAATAGCTTTAACTTAACAAAATGATAGATTTTGTCCTTTAATTAATGATTCCTTTACAAAGTAACAATAGCATGTAACAATTATTGCTTTTTGTATACATGTAGATCAATTGAATAATTAATCTATGCAGATAATAAAATCTTTAACGATTATTTGTTGGCCTTCCACTGTAAAATCTACAAAATTCTAAACAATCAACTGTATAACTGCTACGTATAGTTCGTCAAAACAAGGTTAAATATTTAGCAGTAGAACACGTTTGCCAATTTCGGATAGTACCAGCACTCTAATTACCATCGGAAACCAATCATTGGTTGTTAAATATCTCTAGCGTGTCTTCCCGGTCAATTACTGAAATCATTTTGAGAAGTAATTTACTGAGTTTACTGAATCATGAACTTGGTCTAAAATTAGATTTGTGGCTTTATTTGTCGAAGCACGAATTAATGATGCCTTAATAATATTAATAATTAATGGGCGTTTAGAGTAATCGATATGTGTTGTAATTTAACATTTTTGATTGTTTAGTAATAACTAGGGGCTCTGCCCCTGGACGCTCCGCGTCCCAACCCCGGCTCGGCCTTCGGCCTCAGATGGCTGCTTCGCTTCGCTCGCAGGTGGAAAATTCGATAAAGAATCTCGTTAATCTTTTGCTCGTTTGTACATAGGTGACCGAGCATAAATTAGCTGTTTTATTTGGCAGCTGACTCAAACTCATTAAACATTATCTCCATAAGATTAACATGGGAAATTTGAAGGATTGTATACCGGAGCTCCTTCTCGGGTGAATAGCGGCTGAACGGATGATAATATATAAGACTTGACATATCTGTGAATGATTATGTTCAGTTTTTGATCCAAATCAGCTGTTTTATATATAATAGGTTTGTAACAATCAATGTTTGAATTGAATTAAAATATAGTTAGCATTTTTCGTCGATTTTTGTTTGTGTTTGTTTTTAGTTTGTCAATGTAACCTCAAAAAGGTAATACTACATTTGATACTGATTTGATCCAAATCAGTTGTTGATCAAAATCAGCTGTTTTAAGCTTTTCATACGAACAGCTGTTTTTGTGTCCCTGATAAAATCAATAGAAATCTTTCTTCCATAAGATTAACATCGAAACTTTGAGGGCCACTGGGGCGTAGCCCTAATGTCCTAGGACTTCGGTAAATGGCCTAAAACCTTCCCAGGGTTAACCTGTGTTACTATGCAAAATTTCAAAGCAATCGGATGGACGGTATACGAACGCAAAGTGGATAAAGAACCAAAAAAAACCCTCCATAAGGAATACACAGCAGAAATTTGCATTTGATTATAACGTTTGTAAGGCGAAAGATACATGATTTGTAATGCTTGATGGCAAATCTGGGCGTGCATACCTTTAATTTAAGACCTCAATTATGAAAATCGGTCGGGTAGAAGAGCCGAACGGACTCGGAAAAGAAAAACAGAATTTTTTTAATATATAAGATTATTTGTAAGGAATAAAATTATTTGTATGATTGTTCTTATTTGCATCATGTTCACATTAAACAGTATCCAATAAAATTTCGTATGTGCGACATTGCTGATGTTTCCACTTTCTGTTTGAGTATATATGTACTCTGAATTTAGCTGCTGACAAATTTTAAATTTAATGTTGTGAGTCTGGTTGTTTTTGCAAGGTAAAACTAAAATACATAATCTTTGAATATAGCCGAATGTAATGGTTACCAGAAGAAATTATGTATTCCACCTTTCCACGTTTAATATAAGAGATCAACTGATAACATTAACTGAACTGTATAATATATTTACATAAATTCAGTGCAAGGAACCAACGAGTACCAGTACATCGTATTGTGCAAGTAATATAATACGCAACATGATTTACAGTCTTGATTCTATCTTCTCGTTATAATTTTTATTTAATATAAGCAGTTTGTATTTATAAATTTATAGTTGGTCTTTACTTTAAGTTTCATACTATTTTATATATACTCATCTAACAGGAATTTATATTAATCAACAAACTTTGAAAATCTATTTTGGTTAACCAATAGGAAGAATAATATTGACTGATATCTTAAAAAAAGTATTTGTGTTTTGACGATAATATGATTTATAGAAGTTTAATTTTCTAAAATATCTTACAATTTTATTTGAATGTCCTTCCCACTTAGTTATTGATCTATCTACCAACAGAAGATGGCATTCGTCCAACTGTATCACCCCAGTAAACCCATTCTATCGAACTGTACAAATATTACAGTTCAAAAGTAATACCCAATATTTAGAGAATTGCTTAATTTTTTTAATAATCAAAACAAACAAATAATAACTAATAAAAGATCAACTAAATTTTATAAATTACAGTTTTTTGTTAAATTCGGTTATAGTAAGTTTTAAATCTACATATTCTATTCCGAAAATATATAAGTTACTGTGGAAACAAAGTCCCTCCCCACCACTTTAACGTTTTGTTATGAACTTAGATCTGTTAACATACTCATTTGGAATTTCTTGATAGAATAGAATTATGTCGACCGCCGAAAATAAAGAATTTTGGAGTACTCAATATTTTTAAAGTTAACCACATCTTGTGACTTGTCAAATTAAAGGACATAAAAGACAACATTACTAGTGACATGAAATATTTTTTAAATTTTCCTAACCAAAATGGTTCCGTGTACCAATAAGGCCCATTCCCACATGTATATAAACTTACATAAAGCTAGAAAATTTTTCTAATGTTAACTAGATCGTATAAAGTAATTTTAATGTATTTTTTTTTTATTATTTAGATCCTCTTTTGAAAACGGGGCATTTTAGTGTTTTAAACGATTTGAATCAGCATATTTTACATGACAAATTAAAGGGCATAAAAATGCATAATTAATGATGTCCAGGAAATATTTTTTGACGATACTAACTAAAATATCATTAAAAATATTCGTATAATTATAATTAAAAAATATCTTTCTAGTATTATAAAAAGGTTTATTTGATAACATACTCTTTCAAATAAATAATATAGAAATAAATAAACCCACATCTATCCCTGTTGTGTTAGGAAACAAGTCTTACTTTGTTGGAAACGGGTAATTAGAGTAGTTTTTAAACGCTCGGAGTTAAGCTGGAGTAAAGAGTTTCCCTCTAGGGCCTTAAGGTAAGATAGAACTGTTAGATGGGGAATAAAAACATAAGCTCGAGGTAATACAACAGAAATTATGTTTAATAAATTTACCTAAACTTGTTTGGAATAGAGTCTACACATATTTTGTAAGAACTGTAAATTCTTTTACAATTAATTATTGTTAGTTATAATTTAAAAATCCAAACTTCATTTAAATAGCTAAAGTTGAATTGACACGATTTACATTTTCTAATTTTGTTCTCCTTAGGCCACATCTGAAAAATGTAATACCTTGAGGAAACTGTTTCATTAAAAGATCCACTTCATTACAAAATCATAAAAAAAATTAAGTAAAATTCTTAATTCTGCCATCCTTTCTTACCAAAGTTTTGGATGCATGAATGCATTTTAATTTATTAATACTTTAGAACAAAAATTGCATACTTCTTACTTACACAACATATGAATTTATACTATTCTTGAACCAATTGTTTTAAAACGTTTTTGTTTTAACAGTCTTTATTGAATGAATACAAGAGGTGAAGGTTTTGATGGTAAGTTGGAATAAAGAGGAAGATTTTGTTTGTTTATTTTTATTACAATCAATATTATCAAGTAGTTTGACCCTAAAATATAAAAGTAACTAACTCTATGGTTGGGTTCAAAATTGACCACTATATTGGAAAATAGTGGACAATTTTTAAAACTTAAAAGTGAAAAGTCCTTCTGTTTAGGCAAATAGTTTTCATGATCCAAATGGTGGTTAGTTTAAAAGAGTGAACCAGTATAATGGCCCCATTCTAATTTCATAATTTTGGCTGCAGTACTTCTGGAAAGAGGGGAGTCTATTTCATTGCATTACATTAAAATATTTATTTTAAGTAATAGGTAAACCTAAACAAAATTGTTTGTACCGTATCAGTTTTAAATTATCTTAAACTGTTTAACCATATAATGGCACAAAATTCACACAAACCATGTTTTGGCGAGATGCCGATAATATAATTATACTAATCTTACCGACTTTGTAGGTGGACTGTATAGAATATAGTTGCTCGTTCTTCCGGATACATATGCTGATTCAGCGAGATGAGGAAGGCGGGTGCACCCTGGCGAAGCGATGATCTTGTCTCAAGGGAGACGCGAAGTGTCCTCATCAATAGCTCAATCACTACTGCCCAAACTTGCGTTAGTCCCCTTACCCCCTCCCATTACCTCTGTCTTATACTACTATTTGTTAATAGGCACAAACAGTGTTCATAAAATACATGAGAAAGTATCTTACAGAAAATACAAGTTTAAGGGAA